>JBAKBP010023065.1:0-37619 GCA_037953745.1 Lithodes maja
GAGAGATTTATCCCTTTGAGTCCTTAAGATCTTGTGGGAGCTAGAGAGATTTATCCCTTTGAGTCCTTAAGATCTTGTGGGAGCTAGAGAGATTTATCCCTTTGAGTCCTTAAGATCTTGTGGGAGCTAGAGAGATTTATCCCTTTGAGTCCTTAAGATCTTGTGGGAGCTAGAGAGATTTATCCCTTTGAGTCCTTAAGATCTTTTCTAAATTGCCTAAAAATCATCTAATGCTACCCAGACTAGAATGTAGGAACGGGTCCTCGTATACTGACAGTTGTATCATGGAAAAAGGACATGACTCAAAAACATAAACTGTTTAGCTGAACAAATTTGAAGCAGCTTTGGAAGGCTTGTTAATTGTTGCCACTGTATTGTTTGTTTCAAGACAGTTTGGTGAAGAAATACACGCCTAACAACATTACAATTTACTATGTAAGTTTATTAACTAACATAAAATCCAATAAACAAATCTGGGACTTCCTTAATTCCAATCTCACTTCCAATGTATTCAATGTCTTCCTGTATCTACACAAATATACATCTTTGCAAACTTCCAGCTTACGAAAGGTCTATATATAAGTTCATAGGGATTATAGAAGAAAACAAGCCGAATAATAACTATATAATCTATTCAATTGACCAGGCCAGAAATTATGACACTTCACTTCTTATAACCCAAAAAGGGGTTGAGCATTCGAGCTGATAATTCTACCAAAGTCAATCGGATAATAGGTGTGGAAATGTACAGCCCGTTTGCTCCAGCTCCTTTTCAGTTACATGAGGTTAGAGGTCAAAATTCCTGGCTTAACCATTTGAGGATCCTAAAGCGTTTTGACAGCTTATTCTGGCTATCATTAGACAATTTTATTCAGCTATGGGTGAAGAGTTGAAGAGTGAATTGAGATAATATTTACCCCTTTGATTCCTAGATATCTTTCCTAAATTACATGAAATCGTCTAATGATCACCAACATATAATTTAAAAATGCATCTTAGAGCTTCAAGGGGTTAAGGGGAGACTGACCGTTTGTTTGGTCTATTAATAAATGTATTCATATACTATTTAAGTTTCCTCCCAAGACCTCCATCAAGCTTAGAAAAACACCCCCAAGACCCCCCTTCAAGATAAATGTGTAAATTTTTCGGTAGAAACATGTCCCGGCCAAAGGCCGGTTCCTCTTAAAATTGCAAGCTCGCTATCGCTCGCCAGAAAATAATCGACACCTAAATGGCACGAAAGGTCTTAAAATTGACAACGAAATGGGGCGAAAGCTGTTAAAATCGCCAAACTAATGGGCCGAACGTCTCATAATCTCAAAACTAGTGGGGCTAAACACTAGGGAGAAGGGGGTCCAGAAAAACGGTCTTCCTCCCCTTAATTGTAGGGAATGGTTTATAGCGATCCTCACTAAGCTGCTTGTTGAAGGGTAGAGATGGGGTGAGGAAGTACTGCCTGAGAATGTAACTAGAAAAATTGATCAAGTGTAATTTGGTATATGAAATAGCAACAACCACATCAACAAAACAACAACACACACACACACACACACACACACACACACACACACACACACACACACACACACACACACACACACACACACACACACACACACCCACCTCAACAACCCACATTATCCAATTATTTTCTTGTTTCCAGATTGGGAAGAATTTTAGCTGGGCAAGAAAAATGCTGATAATAATTGACCGGTTCATACATGCCTATATAAAAACAAAACACAAAATACAAAAAAAGAGAGAGAGAGAGAGAGAGAGAGAGAGAGAGAGAGAGAGAGAGAGAGAGAGAGAGAGAGAGAGAGAGAGAGAGAGAGAGAGAGAGAGAGAGAGAGAACCTGATATGAATGCAGGCCTCTCGTGTATTAAAACTTTTCACTACGAATATATAACTTTCTTTATATTCTATCTAACGCTCGACACTTTTATGGGGCTTAGAGATGACCCCCAAGCAATCACAGCGGTAAATTCAGTCCCAATTATCTTTGTATTTCCTTAGTTACAGCGTCTATTAATATAAATTATATAATGAATGGTAGAAAAATGTAATTGTATAGCAAGGGTATAATTATATATTATGTTTCATTGTTCACCAACACCGTTAAAGGTTGAGTACACGATCATGATTAATATCCATTTTCGAATTTTTTATATCCATCTAATCATGTACTCAGACCCAACTGCATTATGGAGAGAGTAATGTTTTAGTGAGAGGAAAGAACATTGAATGGGGCCAAGATCACTAAGGACCGGCCTCGCTATACAAAAGCCTGAACCTTTAGAAATAAGTAACACCCCGTTCTTGACATTAATCATCAATTACAAACCCCAATGTACTTGAATAAACTAATGAACGCATAATATATGGTTCTCCCGGGATTCGAACTCGGGACATCACACCCAGAACATAAGCACCTAAACCATTACACCACCAACACAGTTAAATACATTAAATACATTTCACATACTGTATATTGCAGATTGTGTTAGGAGAGTTTAAGTTCCGTTGGTGTTAGGTTTTGATTTTTTTTTTTTTGTTTTTTTTCTATGTGATTGAGGGAGGCAAAAGGCATAACTGCCTATAGCGAGTGCCTCCCCCATAGTTGAAAGAGTGAAAGGGCCAAAATCAAGGGACGTTCGAGCCAAAATGCCTGGACACACGGAGTTTGAAGCAATTTAAGTCATAGGAAGAGGGAAAGACTGATTCTGGGAGAGAGTTCCAGAGCTCAGATGTTGAGTAGAAGAAAGTTTGAGAGTAACGTTTCACTCTTGGGTTGGAGAGTTGCACAGAGTAGGGGTGGGATTGAGTTGCAAGACGGGTACCACGTGCCCTACGTAAAGGAGGTGGTATACACTGGGATAGCTCTGAGGAACACTGATTATTATAGTAGCGATAGAATAGCGAGAGAGATGCAACATTGCGGCGGGGAGAGAGAGATTGCAGAGAGTTGGTGAGTGGACGGGAGTTAATGATACGAAAGGCCTTCCTTTCAACTTTGTCTAGGAGAGCGGTGTGAGAGGAACCTCCCCACACATGTGAACAATACTCAATACAAGGGCGCACTATGCCCCTGTACAGAGCAAGAAGCTGTGCAGGGGAAAAGAACCCCCTAAGGCGGTTGAGCACACCCAGCTTCTGGGAGGCTGCCTTAGCAAGACTGGTAATATGGTCCTTCCAAATGAGAGCAGAAGAAAAAGAGACACCAAGAATATTGAGAGAAGATGAAGGGTTGATTTTTGTATTGTTGAAGAATAAGGGATAGTCCGCTGGGAGATCCTGACGGGTAGATAGATGGAGAAATTGGGTTTTGGAAGCATTAAAGTTAACAAGGTTTTCTCTGCCCCAATTGGAAATAGTATTTAGATCAGAATTTAAGAGTTCTATGGCTTCATTACGTTTGTCGTTGAGGGATTGCTGGCTGGGGCGTTCTGAAAAACTAATGGAGTAGTGTAAGGTTGAGTCGTCTGCGTATGAATGGATGGGAATTAAGGTACAGTTAAGGAGATCATTTATAAAAATTAGAAAGAGAATAGGAGATAGGACAGAGCCCTGAGGAACACCGGAGTTTATAGGGTGAGGAAGTGAACAATGGCCGTCCACAACCGCAGCTATGGAACGGCCGGAAAGGAAATTAGAGACAAAGGCACAGATGGAGGGATAGAAACCGAAGGAGGGTAGTTTAGAAATTAAAGATTTATGCCAGACTCTATCGAAGGCTTTCGATATGTCTAGTGCAATAGAAAAAGTCTCACCGAAGTCCCGAAAGGAGGATGACCAAGAGTTAGTAAGATATGAAAGAAGATCACCAGTAGAGCGACCCTTAAGGAAGCCATACTGGCGATCTGAGAGCAGATTATGAGAAGAGAAATGCTTAAGAAATTTGGAAGCAAGAATAGTTTCAAAAACTTTAGAAAGACAAGAGATAAGAGCAATTGGACGATAGTTGGAGGGTTGAGAGCGGTCACCCTTCTTTGGGACAGGTTGAATGTGAGCAAACTTCCAGCATGAAGGGAAGACGTTAGAGGATAGACAGAGACGAAAGAGTTTGCCTAGGCAGGGAGTCAGCACGGAAGCACAGTTTTTGAGAACAACAGGAGGAACACCGTCCGGACCGTACGCCTTATTAGTGTTAAGCCCAGAGAGGGTAGAAAGTACATCTTTAGAAGAGATTAGGATATTAGGCATAAGTAAGAGAGAGGAGGGCGGAGAGGGAGGAATAGCACCGGAATCATCCAAGGTGGAGTTTCTAGCAAAAGTTTGAGCAAAGAGTTTAGCTTTGTCAGAGGAAGAAGTGATGGTTGTGCCATCAGAGTGGGAAAGGGGAGGGAAAGACGAGGAAGAGAAATTGTTGGAGAGGTTTTTGGCTAGATGCCAGAAAGCTTGGGAAGAGCTAGAGTTGGATAGTTCAGTGCATTTATTATTGATGAAAGAGTGTTTGGCAAGTCGAAGAACAGATTTGGCTTGATTCCGGGCAGAAACATATGAAGAATGAGAGTCTTGAGTTTTAAGGCGTCGGTACCGTTTGAATGCTTCCTCCTTATTGCGGACAGCAGTAGAACAGGCGTGAGTAAACCAAGATTTTTTAGCATTAGTCTGAGAGAAAGAGAATGGAATGTATGCTTCCATGCCCGATAGGATTACCTCGGTAATGCGTTCAGCACTCTCCGAGGGTCCTCGGCCATGGAAGCAGAAATCATTCCATGGGAAATCAAAGAAGTACTGCCGAAGAGCCTCCCAGTCGGCAGCGCCAAAGTGCCACAAGCGCCGCCGGCTAGGAGGATCGGGTGGCTGTACTGGAGAGATAGGACAGGTGACAGAGATAAGTTTATGGTCGGAGGAGCCCAAAGGAGAGAAAAGATCGACAGTATAAGAAGAAGGGTTAGAAGTTAGAAACAGGTCAAGAATGTTGGGCCGATCTCCGATGCGATCCGGGATACGGGTGGGTTGCTGAACTAACTGCTCTAGGTCATTTAGGATAGAAAAGACGTAGGCTTGTTCACCAGGTGGATCAGTAGTGTGAGAGGAGAGCCATTGGCGGTGGTGAACGTTGAAATCTCCTAAGATGGAGATTTCTGAGAAAGGAGAAATGGATAGAATGTGTTCCACTGTAGAGTTTAGATAGTCAAAGAATTTAGGAAAGTTGGTAGAGTTAGGGGAAAGATAGACAGCACAGAAATATTTAGTAAGAGAATGACAGGAAAGTTTGAGCCATAAAGTTGAGAATTCAGAGGAGTCGAAATCGGGAACACGAGAGCAAGTGAGTTTGTTGTGCACATATGCACAACATCTGCCATTGGCTTTGAAACTAGGATAGAGAAAGTAGGAGGATACAGAGAAGGGGTTGCTGGATGTTGCTACAGACACCTGGGTTTCGGTGAGGAAGAGAAGATCAGGTTTGTAGGAGGAGAGATGGTGCTCAACAGAGTGAAAGTTAGAGGAAAGTCCGCGAATGTTGCAGAAATTAATAGAAAGAGTAACAGGCCGAGGTCCAGGTAATTGTGTGGGGTCGTCAGGGGATGGTCGGTCGGGTGAGGGGGCATTTATGGTCCCCCCCCCTGGGGACTCCGAGGCTAGGCTAAGATTCATCATTTTTGTGTTTTTTTTTAAATTTTGGTGTGGAGGAATGAAGTGTGGTGTGCATGTTTAGTGTAGTGAAGTGGATAGGAGGAGGAGGTGTTTGTGAGAGCTAGCTGGATTGCTCTCAGTGTAAATGAGGCACAAAGAAAATCAGTAAGAGAGGCCAAGCAAATGAAACAGGAGTTCCAGCGACTCTTTATCACATGCCTATAACCTCACCTGGGTCTAGCCCTGATCGATTGGTGCCTACAATCTCCCCACAGAAGACAGAAGAAGATTGGTTAGGTTAAGGGGGAGGTTTCTATAGTTTGTTCCCTAGACCTCCATCAAGTTAAAATTACACCCCCTAGACCCCCTTTCAATATTTATTTGTAAATATTTCGGTAGAAGAATGTCTACAGGCTCGCTATCGCTCGCCAGGAAAAAATCGACACCTGAATTGGACGAAAGGTCTTAATATTAACAGAAATGGGTCGAAAGTTTTTAAATCGCCAAACTAATGGGGCGAACATCTTAAAACCTCAGAAGCAGTGGGGCTAAACATGAGGGATAAAGGGTGTTCAGCAATAAATCTCTCAAGTGAAAATCTCCCATATTAAGATAGGTTAACCCTTACAGTACCGACGACGTCTTTTTTTGCTTCATTTAGACGATTTTATGAAGCTTAGGAAGAATGTATGATAGCTAAATGGATTATTTGAGATAGTCTGTGATATATTTTAACGGGTAGACATTATCCCTAAGCTGAATAAAACGGTCTAATAGTTATCAGAATACCATGAAATGGAGGTCACCGGTACTGAATGGGTTAACCCCTTCTATACCGGTGACGTATATTATATTTTGTTCTAGCTCTATGTAGACGATTTTGTTCAGTTTAAAGGGGATTTGTGGTAATAAAAAGGGTTAAGTGAGATAGTTGAAAGCCTCATAATTGCTGGAGGCCCTGAATAAATCGTCTAATAGTTGCCAGAATATAATGAAAAGGACGTCACCGGTACTGAATGGGTTAAGTAAACTACCTGCCTCCCCCCCCCCCCCCCTCCCTTCGTTGTAACAACAGTGAGTGATACATTAAGGGGAGGCAGACCGTTTTTATGGACCCCCTTCTCCCTAATGTTTAGCCCCACTAGTTTTGAGATTATAAGACGTTCGGCACAATTGTTTGGCGATTTTAACACCTTTCGCCCCATTTCGTTGTCAATTTTAAGACCTTTCGTGTCATTTAGGTGTCGATTATTTCCTGGCGAGCGATAGCGAGCCTGCAATTTTAAGAGGAACCGGCCTTCGGCCGGGACATTTCTCTACCGAAAAATTTACAAATTTATCTTGAAGGGGGTGTCGACTAGGGGGTGTTTTTCTAAGCTTGATGGAGGTCTAGGGAGGAAACTAAAAACATATATGAATACATTATTTAATAGACCAAACAAACGGCCAGTCTCTCCTTCAATCGTATATGTGTGCTAATTTGAACCCGTAACAGCATCGACAATATAGATGCTGTTACGGGTTCAAATTGCATTATTGACCGTGACTCTACACGTTTAGGTATTTCGCATTTCACCCACCATTATCTCTCTCTCTCTCTCTCTTTCTTTCTCTGTCTCGCTGTCTCTGTATCTCTCTGTCTCGCTGTCTCTGTATCTCTCTCTCTCTCTATCTATCTATTTATCTATCTTACTTTCTCATTTTGCCCTCAACATAGTCTGATCCTTCTTTTCTCTCTCCAACCCTCTTCAAGTCTCTCCGTTATATTTCTCTCTGTACACACACGCACAAGAGCATACAGACAGATGGATTACAATACTACGCCAGATTTATGGGGTTGGGGGCCCTTTGGGGGTGAGGGTGGATCCTTGGGGGTGGGGGTAAAACCATATTTTTGACCTAGGACCATTACTATTACACAAATTAAATAAATAAAAAAAAAAAAAAAAATAACAGACCGTCACATTGACCCACGGAATGTTCGTGAGAACTTTCGTGAACATCCGTCGAACGGTCTAGGAGTTTCCAGACAGACAGATGGACGACAGACATTTCGGCTGGCTGGTTACCGCTATATGGAGGGGGAGGGGGCGAATGGATATTCTTGTGGTGATAGTAGTAATGGTTGGGAAAGAGGTATCCTGACCAGGATTCGAACCCACTCACTCTAGGTATATTTAGGATAGTTGGGCACCGTAATCTCTCGACCATGAGCTCATGGCCGAGTGGTTACGGTGCCCAACTCTCCCAAATGTACCTGGAGTGAGTAGGTTCGAATCCTGGTCAGGATGCCTCTCTCCCAACCATTACTACTATCACCACAAGAATATTCTGTGCAGTTTGGGACGGACCTCTGTAATTCAATCAACACCAAGGGTCAATCAACACCAAGGGTCAATCAACACCAAGGGTCAATCAACACCAAGGGTCAATCAACACCAAGGGTCAATCAACACCAAGGGCATCAACCACGGTGAATGAATGAATGAATGAAAGATATTGAATTTAACGTCAGCTGAACAAATAAACAGATTAATAAGTGCCCAGGGTTCTATTCTTAAGCGACAACACTCACTGATCAAGCAGACTCGCCACTTCCTTATGGAGATACGTCACAGCGCTTGCCTCGGCCTCCCTGTGCTGCCATATTTTCTCAGCACATTTTGCCTCTGCCTCTACCACCGCCGCCACCCTTTCCTTTTCCAGCTGTTTTGTCTTCTAATTTTGTTCTTGCCACTTCCTTATGGAGATACGTCACAGCGCTTGCCTCGGCCTCCCTGTGCTGCCATATTTTCTCCGCACATTTTGCCTCTGCCTTCACCACCGCCATCCTTCTCTTTTCCAGCAGATTTGTCTCCTGATTTTTTCTCACCGCTTCCTTTTGGAAATACCTAATAGCGCTGCTGGCCTCGGCCTCGCTGTGCTGCCACATGTTCTGCCCACACTCTGCTTCGGCCGATTGCACCGCCTTCCGTTCCCTTTCCTTCATCTCTTCCTCCTCCTTACGCAGATTAGTGACTTTCATCTTGATCTCTATGTTACTCTGGTCGACGGCAAGGTAAGTCGGGCTACCCATCACATCATACAGGAAGCTTTCCAGGAGCATCTTCTTTTTCCCCAGCTTCTTTCCCTTATAGGTCCATCGAAATTTTACCAAGAGATTAACATGTTCAGACTCGGTAAATTCACGGGAGAAAAAAGTGATGGGGCTTGAGCTTCCCTTCGCGGTCATCCACGGATAATCGGGCTTATATGACACCCATGGTTCCAACGCTAGTTTGTCGATTTTGGACTCCTTAAGCGAGATAGTTCGAAGCCTGTTGATTACTACTGGAGGCCCTTTGAAAGCTGAATACAATCGTCTAATAGTAGCCAGAATACAGGTAAATGGACGGCGCCGGTACTGAACGGGTTAAGGGGAGACTGACTGTTTGTTTGGTCTATTAATTCATTTATTCATTTGTTTTTTTAGTTTCTCCCTAGACCTCAAACTTAGAAAAACACCCCCTAGACCCACCTTCAAGATAAATTTGTACATTTTTCGGTAGAAAAATGTCCCGGCCGAAGGCCGGATCCTCTTAAAATTGCAGGCTCGCTTTCGCTCGCCAGGAAATAATTGACACCTAAATGGCACGAAAGGTCATAAAATTGACAACGAAATGGGGCGAAAGGTGTTAAAATCGCCAAACTAATGGGCCGAACGTCTTATAATCTCAAAACTAGTGGGGCTAAACATTAGGGAGAAGGGGGTCCAGAAAAACGGTTTGCCTCCCCTTATTTTGTATATTTTACTCTGTACGTTATCGCCTCCTGCCCTTTCAATCAACAAGCTTTATCTATCTATCTAACATTTATAGTTTGCGATTTTCAATAATATCTACATTATCGGTAGGGGTGTGGGGGTGTTTCTGGACCCCATTCTCCCTCATGTTTAGCCACATTAGTTTTGAGATTTTAAGAAATTCGCTTAATTTGTTTGGCGATTGTAAGACCTTTCGTGCCATTTAGATGCCGATTTGTTTTCCTTGCAAGTGGTAGTGAGTCTGCATTTTAGGAGAAAGCGGCCTTCGGCCAGGACATTGTTCTACCGAAAAATGCATAAATCTGTCTCGAAATGGGGTTTGGGGTGTATTTTTATAAAGCTTGTTGGAGGTCAACGGAGGAAGTAAAAGAAAACAAAAACAAGAATATAAATATAATATAATAATATCAAATATACATAAATCTCTCTTTAAATAATTACTGATCATATTTCTACTTTCCTACACAAATTGGGTTGTATTCCTCAATATTAACTTCCTCCATCTCTATTATTGGGTTGTATTCTTCAATATTAACTTCCTCCATCTCTATTATTTCTATACAGTATTTATTTTTTTATTAATTTCACCACAACACCAAACACCTCTAATGAAAGCATAAATGTGATCCACCGGGATTCGAACCTGGGTTACCACACACAGATTTTTAAATACTCTAACCATTACACCATCAAGACAGTTTTAAGACATTCGCCCCACTTGTTTGGCGATCTTAAACACTTTCGTGCTATTTAGGTGTCGATTTTTTTTTTCTGGCGAGCGATAACAAGCCAGCATTTTAGGAGGAGCCGGTCGAAGACCGGGGCAACAATGTTGTCTTCGGTTTTGTTTTACAGTTTCAAATACTATTTTAGCTCCTTTAGTGTACAATGACCCGTTTCTTTACTATATTAGGGTTGTTATTAGACGATTATAAGCAGCTTTGGGAGAATCTCTAGGAATGGAAGGGGTAAAGCCTATCCTGAGTAATCCTCCAGTTTCCAAAACTCCTTCCTAATCTGATAAAAAACGTCTAAGGATAGCCAATATTTAAAGAAGAAAACGCGTCCTCGAGTACCCCTCACGTCTTCTCGCTATTATTAGACGCTTATATACAGTTTGGAAGGATCTGTGGGCATTAAAAGGTAAATACTATCTTAATTAACCTTCTGACTTCCATATACCCTTCCTTATCTAAACATAATCGTTTAATGATAGCCAGAAAACAGAAGAGAAATGCATCATCGTATTTAGAGAGGGTTAACCCCTACTGTACCAGAGGGCATTTCTATAAATGTACCCTCCAGTACCAGGCATTGTGGCCAAAATGACTTCAGAGTCAAGAGAGAACACCCTCTTACCCCGAAAGTTGAAGGAGTACTGACCCAGCTAGCCTGTGGGAGCTTAGATTCAAGCTGAGAGGTGTTGCCAATGTCTCAGAGCAGTGCGCACAAGTCATGGTACCAGGTACCACTTGACGGGTAGTTACAAGGTCCGCATATTACTGACGGACGTCCTCCGTCGCTGGTACTGACGAGTTACTTTTTTACTGACGGCAAACAACTGTCGCTGGTACAGTAAGGGTTAATATCTACCACCAACATATATATTTTCCACTCTTCAATAATATCTTCCCTCAACATGTTAGCTTTTTACTGATGTTGTGTATTACTTAGTAGCGTTTTAGGGATTATTTCATCAAATCGGATACTTTACTGGAAATAGATTGTTTTAAAACTTGAATTCCAAATTTGTTAAAGACCAGAAATGAAAAAAGAAAGAAAATCAACCAATTATGATAATAATACTAAATAAATATATAAAATTAATAAGTAAGAATAAAACAAAACAAACTCAATATAAGATAAATAATACTAATAATAATAATGCTAATAATAATAATAATGATGATGATGATAATAATACTGGGAAAACGTTCGTGTGATTTGCCTTACCCACTTTCCTCACCTCACCACCTCCAACTATCCCAACCTTTTCTCCTCAAAACAACTTTCCCTGAATAAACCTGAATGCGAGAGCCAAGGGTAAACACGTACAGTATACCATCAGAGTCAGAAAAAAAAAAAAAAAAATATAAAAATAGGAAAAGTGAAGATTTGGCCTGAGTATATAGATAGATAGATATTTTTGAAGAATTTGATCGGAATGAAAATAGAAACGATTTTTATCTAGAGCGAAGGGTTATCAGATTCAGAATTTAGCTGGAAATACTGTTGGATAATTGACCACTTGCGAGTTTCGTTCTATAAGGAAGGTGGAGCTGTAGACAACGATATTTAGTAGAATTACCAGCTAAAATGCGGATATAGTACATTTATAAGTACATCAAACTTAATTCAACATATTTGTTATCAATCAGAAACCTACATTATTATTGCATTTTGGTTTAATATCGATGTGTACGGCTCCAACTTCCTTATATCCTGAAACTCGCAAGTGGGCAATTGGTCAGAATGAAAAGTGAAGCGCTTTTCATGTAAAGTGAAGAGTTGGCACACATACAATCAGATTCAGACTTTAGCTAGAAGTAGTTACTACGTTGACGAATTGGTCAGAATGAAGAGAAAATCGGTTTCTATTTGGAATGAAGGTTAAGGGGATATCTCCATTTAAGGGATTTTTTTCTTGACCCCTTTCTCCCTCATGTTTAGCCCCATTGCTTTTGATATTATAAAACGTTTGCCCCATTAGTTTAGCGATTTTAAGAACTTTCACCCCATATAAAGACCTTTCGTGCTATTCAGGTGTCAATTTTATCCTGGCGAGCGATAGCGAGCCTGTAATTTAAGAGGAACCGGCCTTCGGCCGGGAAATTTTTCTACCGAAAAATGTACAAATATATCTTGAAAGGGACTCAAGGGGGTGTAATTTTAAGCTTGATGGAGGTCTAGGGAACAAACTAAATACCTCCCCTTAAGCACATGTACTGAAAGTACCATCAGAATCGGAATTTAGATGGAAATATTATTGGAAAATTGGTCAGAATAAAACGAGAAGCCCTTTTTATTTACTGTAGAGTAATGGGTAAGGGTAATGGGTAATGGGTAATGGGTAAGGGTAATGGGTAAGGGCCTATACCATCAAATTCAGTATTTAGATGAAAATTATGCTGACAAAAAAAGAAAAAACAAGAAAAAAGAATCAGGATGAAAAGAGAAGCGTTTTCTATCAAGCTAACTATTGTCAGATGACATGATCTCCGAGGGGGTGGCCATGAAAGAATCTCCTCAATATCCCCTTATATATCTCCCTTAACCCCTTCCACACGACGAAGCCTTTTTAGTTTCATTCTGGCTTAACGCTAGACGATTTTATGCAACCTAGAAATTATCTCTAGAAATAAGTCTTGATAGCGTAATGCATAAATGCGCGGAATTTCGGTGTGAGTATCCTAGGATCGAGTCCTTGGAGTGCCACATGTATTCGTTGATTTCATTAATTGAGTTTATAAGTAAAGTTGGTAGGTGAAAAAATATGAATTGATTAACCTATTGACTCCTAAAGTCTATCCTAAGCTTCACAACATAATCAAATGATACCCAGAATCCAATGCAAACGGGTTTAATCGTACTGAAAGGGTTACCTGGAAAGTTGGCTGAAGAGTTGTGCAAAATCAAGAGGGAGAAGTAAAAATATTGCGAGATGTTAACAGATGAGTGGTAACAAGTTCGGCCTGTCCAGATAATTTATTATGCTTGAGTTTACATAGTCAGTCCTTAAGGGGCTCACCTGTTTTTATCTCTTTCTCTCCTGTTCTCTCTTTCTCTGGCTTGTATCCATTCGGCCCCATTCAGCCTACTGTTTTAAGACGTTTACCCCATCCAGGTGTCAATATATTCCTGGCGAGCGGCAGCGAGCCAGCATATATATATATTTTT
Source organism: Lithodes maja (assembly GCA_037953745.1). Classification (NCBI taxonomy): domain Eukaryota; kingdom Metazoa; phylum Arthropoda; class Malacostraca; order Decapoda; family Lithodidae; genus Lithodes; species Lithodes maja. The sequence continues at coordinate 13,284 of JBAKBP010023065.1, forward strand.
TGTTTTGACAGCTAGCTAAATTTGTACATTTTTCGATAGAAAAATTTCTCCATACGTCGGAAGTCGGATTTCTCCATACAATGCTGGCTCGCTATCGCTCTCCAGGAAGAAAGCGACACCTGGATGGGGATAAACGTCTTAAAATAGTTGGCTGAATGGGGCCGAATGAATACAAGCCAGAGAAAGAGAGGAAAGGAGAGAAAGAGAAAGAAAAAAAAAAGCCGGTGACCCCCTTAACAGATGAGTGGTAATAAGTTTGGCCTGTCGAGATAATATTGCTTGAGCTTGAGCTTACATAGTCAGCCATTATATAATCCCTTCAGCACCATGACGCCTTTATAACTTTGATTCTTGCTAAATTTAGACGGTTTTATGCAGTTTATGAAGGACCAATACTATTAAGAGGGTTCATAGAGATCGTATTTACCTACTTGAGTCGTAGAGGTAGATTATAAACTAAATACAATCGTCTATTGGTAACCAGAATAAGATGAAAATTACTTCATGGTGCTGAAGAGGTTAAGAGTTCCCCAAGTATGTTTCTCTTCTCAAATCTGGTTAATTATAAATGTATGTATGTATGTATGTATGTAATCAGGCACATACCCCATTGCTGGGGGTGGCCAACTCGAGATAGAGCCCGAACAGAAACCTGTAAAGTTCCAGTTCTTAGGGTCCGGGACCACTTTCGCGTTCCCTCATCCCTTTCATGTTGTTTGTTCCATCTCCATAGTTTTTTTCACCTTAAGGCATCATGTTAAAAAAATATCTTCGTGTCCAATATGGGGAAAACTAAGAATTCGTTCATATTTATGTTTTTCTAATTTAATAATATCTGGCTGTCTATTTCGCTCACGGGTGCTGATCAACTGTCTGCGAGTTCTTTCCAATGTTAATGTTGACTCTTTGGTATTAGAGGTCACGTTCTGGGTAATAGTAGTGGATTGTATTCATGTTAGGAAGGTACTTTGGAAATCAGAGGGTTAATTGATATTATACACTACCCCTTTGTTCCTTAGAGGACCTTCCAAAGCTGATTACAATTGTTTAATATTGGCCAGAAAAATAGGAAGTTATAATAATGTTAATATTTCGATATGTAACTCTAACATCCAGATATGTGCATTTGTATAATCAATATACCTGTATATCTATCTATCTATCTATTGCCAGACGCCTTACTCCCCTTAATGGGTGTGGCCATACACAAAATGCCCCCAAGCAAACCTATCCCCTGTAAGAGGGACAACCCATGCCAGTTTACTGAAGGACTTACAGGATTGACCACTCAATTTAGGGTCCGTCCGACTCCGAGGCCTTTTATGTATTTTTTAGCACTATTTTTCTACAGTGGTGTGCGGCTAATCCATCCGCTAACCTGCTTCACCCTATGATAGCAGTACTGATTTGTATAAAGTTTACTCCCCTAGACAGGTTGCCGACCAAGGCTGACGAGTCCCATCCACCCAGATTTTTATAATGTTATCTCCCCTAGATGGGTTGCCGACCAAGGCTAACGAGTCCCATATATATACCTGTATATATTTCTAGTTAATCAATCAACTTCAATTATAATGCTATAAGTGTATATTATGTGATGGTACAGTCATTTTAATACCAATTATACTAACAGCAATGATGAAGTATTAAAGCTCTTCACACTAATTCATTCAATACGAAAACCTGAACATCACTGTTACATGTAATACTGCTTGGAGGTAGGGGCCTGGCAAAATATAAACAGATAGTTTAAATTACTCCTGTTATGACTGGAATCCTTCTTTATGTTTCTAATATGATATGCTTTGTTTATATATATTTAAATAAGCCTTCGATAGAGTCTGGCAAAAATCTCTATCCCTCTATCTGTACCTTTGTCTCGAAATTTCCTTTCTGACCGTTCCATAACTGCAGTTGTGGATGGCCATCGCTCACTTCCTCAACCTATTAACTCTGGTGTTCCTCAGGGTCCTGTCCTTGCTCCAGTCCTCTTTCTAATATTCATTAATGATCTCCTTAACTTTATCTTTAGTCCCATCCACTCATATGCTGATGACTCTACCTTACACTATTCAACTAGTCTTTCACAACAACCCAGTATGCAATCAATCCAAAAGTCATGTGACAAGTCACCCCTATCTTCTGATTTATCAGTTATTTCTGATGCCTCCAAGAACCAATTTCTCTATCTATCTACCCGTCACAATTTTCCAGGAGACTATAAATTATTCTTTAACAATACACAAATCTAATCTTCACCTTCTTTCAATATACTGTACTTGGAGTATCTTTTTCATCCAACCTTTCTTGGAAAGATCAGATTACCTTTCTTGCAAAAACTGCTTCCCAGAAGCTAGGTTTACTCGACTGTCTCCGTAGGTTCCTCACCCCAGACCAGACCAGATGGCTGGAGTAAAGTAGGAAAGAAGAGCAATTGGACAGAGGAAGAACAAGCTTCACCCCCACTCAGTTTCTTGCTCTGTATAGGGGCACAGTGTGCCCATGCATCGTGTATTATTCGCATGTGTAGGGAGGTTTCACTCACACCACACTTCTCGAAAGAATTAAGTCAAAAGCATTTCGCCTCATCAACTCAATTCCTCTTACTAGTTCCTTACAATCTCTTTCTACACGCCGCAATGTTGCATTTTTTTCACTCTTCTATTGCTATTACAACAATCAGTGTTCTTCAGAACTCTCTCAATGCATAGCCCCTCCTTTCTGGCATGTGCGAGGAACCTGCCTTTCAACACAGTCCCACTTCTATTCTGTCCAGCTCTCTAACCCAAGAATTGGCAAATTTTCTCAGTCTTTCTTCTATTCAACTAGTGAACTCTGGAACTCTCTCTCTCAATCAATCTTTCCTTCATTCTATGACTTAGACTGTTTTAAACTACGTATGTCCATGAATTTTGACCCCAACGTCCTTTGAATTTGGCTCTCTGCCACTCTTTTGGCTTTGGGGGAGACACTCGTTACAGGCAGCCTGCCCTTTGTCTCTTTCATACACATTAAACACAACATGAATATCATATGTAAGATGTCTAATTTTTATTTAACTTTTGATTAAATCGCAAGTAGTACATTATTGTAACATAAAACGGCGTGGAAATCTTAAAGTAGTGGGCCTTCAATGAGGACACCAAAGCCGAGCTACAGGATATATTATGACTTTTGGTAATGACTGTGCCTGGCTAATCAACACCAAACACTCCCTCTTACCAGTCACTGACCAGCGGAGGAGGCCGGTTTGTGCTAGGCATGAATTATTCAGCGTTTATCTCCAGGGTGCGGATCTGTCCTGTAATTAGTAAGTCAAACGGGCCCATCTGATAGGCAGCGGAGAGTCGGTAGTATGACATAAATGAGGCCGGATGAATTCTGATAAGATACGGTTCTTTTGCCCACATGTTCTTCCGCATACCTGACCTCCAGTGCGACGTCGATATAATCGGATCTAATATACAATTTAGCTAACATATTTTCAGTCGATCATATCCAAAATTAACCTACTATAAGCTAACCTAATAGGGCCTAACTAAGCTTAGCCAAGCTAAACCAAATATATTCTAAACTATCCCAAACTAACCTAACCTAAGCCAACCATATTTCACTCTAATCTAATCTAGTTAGAGGTAGCCGTGCATAACCTAATGTAAGTACAATGTAAAGTAACCTTTCCGAATCTATTATTGCCAAACGGTTACTTAAGGGGAGATATCGACTTGAGGGATTTTTTTTCTGGACCCCTTTCTCCCTCATGTTTAGCCCCATTGCTTTTGAGATTTTAAGACAGTCGCCCCATTAGTTTGGCGATTTTAAGAACTTTCGCCCCATTTCCGTCAATTTTAAGACCTTTCGTGCAATTTAGGTGTCGATTTTATCCTGGCGAGTGATAGCGAGCCTGTAATTTAAGAGGAACCGGCTTTCAGCCGGGACATTTTTCTACCGAAAAATGTACACATTTATCTTGAAAGGGGCTCAAGGGGGTGTAATCTTAAGCTTGAAGGATATCTAGGGACCAAACTAAAAACCTCACCTTAATCAAACCGTTGATAAAAAGAACTTCAATAAGAGCGAAAAGGCGTCTGAGCGAAAGGATATGGGATTAATTGACCGGTGATTGATCAAATAGGCAGCTTCAATGGCAGAAACTGGCAGATGTCCAGGTCTATCTGGCATGCTAATGTTCATCCAATCTTGTCACATCTCCATTATTCGAGTTTAAGGTGAGACGGACCGTGTAATTTTTGTTTTGTTTTGGTCTATTAATAAATTTATTCCTTTATTTCTTAATTTTCTCGCTAGACCTCCATCAAGCTTAGAAAAACACTCCCTAGACCCCCCTTCAAGATAAATGTGTACATTTTTCGGTAGAAAAATGTCCCGGCCGAAGACCATTTCCTCTTAAAATTTCAGGCTCGCTATCGCTCGCCAGGAAATACTCAACACCTAAATGGCACGAAAGGTCTTAAAATTGACAACGAAATGGGGTGAAAGGTGTTAAAATCGCCAAACTAATGGGCCGAACGTCTTATAATCTTAAAACAAATGGGGCTTAACACGAGGGAGGAAGGGGACCAGAAAAACGACCCATCTCCCCTTTTAATCTCAACAGTCCATCAGCCAGCCTCACCTTAAGTGTCCCTTGCAGGAAATAACTCGCTAAAGTAAATGAACAGAGATTTTTTTTATTTTTTTTTTTTTTTTTTAAGGGGAGACGGACCGTTTTTCTGAACCCCCTTCTCCCTAATGTTTAGCCCCACTAGTTTTGAGATTTTAAGACGTTGGTTCCATTAGTTTGGGGATTATATGACTTTTCACCCCATTTCTTTGTCAATATTAGGACCCTTCGTGCCATTTAGGTGTCGATTTTGTCCTGGCGAACGATAGCGAGCCTGTAATTTTAGGAGAAATCGGCCTTTGGCCGGGATATTTTTCTACCGAAAAATGTACAAATCCATCTTGAAGGGGGGTCTAGGGGGCGTTTTTCTAAGCTTGATGGAGGTCTAGGGAAGAAACTAAAAAAAAACGAATGAATAAATGAATGAATAGACCAAACAAACAGCCAGTGTCCCCTTAAGTGGCCTTTGTCACCAGCTTGCAGGAAATAACTCGGTAAAGTAACTGAACAGAGGGGATTGTTGTGCTATTTTGTTTTGTTTAAGGGGGCCCACCTCGCTTTTTTTTCTCTTTCTCTCCCTCTCTCTTTGTCTTGTATCCATTCGGCCCCATTCAGCCTACTGTTTTAAGACGTTTACCCCCATCCAGGTGTCAATATTTTAGCGGCGAGCGGTAGCGAGCCAGCATATATATATTTTAGTTTTACAGCAAGCTAAATTTGTAAATTTTTCGATAGAAAAATGTCTCCGGCGAACCCGGATTTCTCCATACAATGATGGCTTGCTATCGCTCGCCAGGAAGAAATCTACACCTGGATGGGGATAAACGTCTTAAAACAGTTGGCTGAATGGGTCCGAATGGACAACAGCCAAAGAGAGAGGATGAGAAAGAAAAAAAACGGTGACCCCCTTTAAAGCCTATAAATGCGACAGGAAACTCTATTTGGTTTTTCTTCCTTGATTATAGCTGGTTGACGGAATAACTAGTTTGTGTTCTTCCTGGTGTTGACAAGGCCAATTAGTTGTTTTCATTTGCAATATACACATAAATGGCTTCCCACGTAAAGTTTTGTTCCTTGTTGTGATCTTACGTATGCAAGTGAAATTAGTATTGAAATGCTGGGTAAGAAGGGAATTTATGCCTCCCTACAATATCTGGGCCTGGCAGGGCTTCGAACACAGGACAGTACGCATACCAGATTCCCGCGCTGCCACTGTACTACGCTAATTGGACGTACGATAAGAAAACAACCTTAGTTCTCTTTGAAGAACCAGGTGATAGACTCATGGAAGTATGGAGGAATTGCGAGTGTGGTTTCTTTAATATATCAGTTGACTAGTTAGATGAGTTAACCCCTGCATAAAAAACTACCGACACAGGATTACAATCCCCAGGACTAAAGGGTCTCCGATGAAAACCAAAGATTCGCCGGACACCACGGGAACATCCGTACGCGACTGCGGTTAGACAGCTTCTCTCTCATTAACTTTTTAACCTAAAAGTTACTTCCACTTTTCCTTGACATGCTTTATGTGTTTCTAGTAGTTCGAGACCATTATTTTTGTTTTACGTGATGGAAATGTTGAGTTTATGCTCCTCTTTCTAGATTTCCTACATATTTTCATTAAGTTTTTTTTTGTTGGCGAGCTATCGATATTGACTGCACCAGATGATTCTAATTATTGAAAGTTGTTTACATTTCATCATAGACTTCCATGCCTGTTTATATCATATTTAAAAAGATGCAGTATATGTGCCAATATCATTATACCCTGTTCCAAGTAGGTAAGCCAGAAATCGTGAACCCTAACTTCTGTAAATAAAAAAGGGCAAGAGCAAATGTGCTGTAAATTTGCTCACCTATTCCCTGACTGAACCTTCCTAAATTGTCGATTAGTTAGTTAAAATAGGAATTCAGAGGCTATCAACCCTTCTGGATTATTTAGCCAGCACAATGTAAGTCAAGAAGCCCCTTTTCGAGAACTCCTGACCCTTGGTAGAAATATTAGCTCGATTTCTCTTGTCGCTTTGGAGGTATAGAGATTAAGGGGAGGTTTTTAGTGTGTTTCCTAGACTTCCATCAAGCTTGAAATTACACCCCCTTGACCCCCTTTCAAGATAAATTTGTACATTTTTCGGTAGAAAAATGTCCCGACCGAAGGCCGGTTCCTCTTAAATTACAGGCTCGCTATCGCTCGCCAGGAAAAAAATCGACACCTAAATGGCACGAATGGTCTTAAAACTGACATAAATAGGGTGAAAGTTGTTAAAATCGCTAAACTAATGGGGCGAACGTCTTAAAAACTCAAAAGCAATGGGGCTAAACATGAGGGAGAAAGGGGTAAAGAAAAAAATCCCTCAAGTGGAAATCTCCCCTTAATGTTCAAGAGTTTTGAACTACTTATTTAGAACAGGATGTATTTGCTTCTATTTGCAACAGACCCTTTGATATCTATCGTTCACTACACCAGACATATTTGCAACAGACCCTTTGATATCTATCGTTCACTACACCAGACATATTTGCAACAGACCCTTTGATATCTATCGTTCACTACACCAGACATATTTGCAACAGACCCTTTGATATCTATCGTTCACTACACCAGACATATTTGCAACAGACCCTTTGATATCTATCGTTCACTACACCAGACATATTTGCAACAGACCCTGATATCTATCGTTCACTACACCAGACATATTTGCAACATACCCTTTGATATCTATCGTTCACTACACCAGACATATTTGCAACAGACCCTTTGATATCTATCGTTCACTACACCAGACATATTTGCAACAGACCCTTTGATATCTATCGTTCACTACACCAGACATATTTGCAACATACCCTTTGATATCTATCGTTCACTACACCAGACATATTTGCAACATACCCTTTGATATTTATCGTTCACTACACCAGACATATTTGCAACAGACCCTTTGATATCTATCGTTCACTACACCAGACATATTTGCAACAGACCCTGATATCTATCGTTCACTACACCAGACATATTTGCAACATACCCTTTGATATCTATCGTTCACTACACCAGACATATTTGCAACAGACCCTTTGATATCTATCGTTCACTACACCAGACATATTTGCAACAGACCCTTTGATATCTATCGTTCACTACACCAGACATATTTGCAACATACCCTTTGATATCTATCGTTCACTACACCAGACATATTTGCAACATACCCTTTGATATTTATCGTTCACTACACCAGACATATTTGCTGACCGATATCGTTATATAGTTTTACTGTAAGGTATTGTTATATTATTTAGAGAGGATGAATGCATAGAATATACCAATTTAAATATACACAAGCATATACACTATACCAATTTATATATGATCAAGCATTCAATATACCAATATAAATATACACAAGCATACACTATACCAATTTATATATGATCAAGCATACACTATACCAATTTAAAAATGAACGCGTACAAAGGCGTATGCTAATCCCTACCAAAAATATTGCTTCACGGAACAACAGATTTAACTCTTTTTGTCATACGCATTATATTGTTATATATTAATGGATATCCAGGAAGCGAGTGAATAATCCACCCGACACAAATGTTTCATCCATCCAATCGAATATTTGTGAACCCTAAATCCGAGCATCAGAATAGATTTAAGGGGGTATCAAACGATAGTAATTATCGTCAACATTCGATGGTCAATATTTTTCTGGCAACATTTCTGGGATTCTTTGCCCTGGTATCGGAAACTAGACTGAATATAAAGGAGTTTTGTACACTGAATTATTATAAAAGTTTCCCTCATAAGCTGCCAGATCAGTGTTGAGGATAAATGTTAAAGGGGAAAAGCGGTCGTGTGATACCGACTTTACAGATTTAGCAAATATAGCGAACTTCCAAGCATATATTGATTTTGACTGATTCTCGGCTATGTTATTGTAATATTATCTTATTTTCTGTTTAATCCCTTCTGCATACGATGGCGTCATTCTGCTTTGATTCTGACTAACCTTAAACGCTTATATGGAGCTTAGGGAGGGTCTGTGGTAATCAAAGAGTCAACACTGATCTTAATTTATCCTTTGACTTCCGTTGGAACTTACAAAATGTAGTTAACTCGTCTAATGATAGCGAAACACATGTGTAAAAGAAAGAACAACATATCATCGCCATCGACACCTTAAGGCTTAAGGGGAGGTTTTTAGTTTGGTCTCTAGATATTCATCAAGCTTAAGATTACACCCCCTTGAGCCCCTTTCAAGATAAATTTGTAAATTTTTCGGTAGAAAAATGTCCCGGCTAAAAGCCGATTCCTCCTAAATTACAGGCTCGCTATCGCTCGCCAGGATAAAATCGACACCTAAATTGCACGAAAGGTCTTAAAATTGACGGAAATGGGGCGAAACTTCTTAAAATCGCCAAACTAATGGGGCGACTGTCTTAAAATCTCAAAAGCAATGGGGCTAAACATGAGGGATAAAGGGGTCCAGAAAAAAATCCCTCAAGTCGATATCTCCCCTTAAGGAATAGATAACACCACTTTTTGGATATAGCCAAACAAATATTATGATATAATTATACTGTATATGTCTTCTCTCTCTCATCAGGGATAATTCTGAAGCATAATAAATTTGCCAATAATAAGTCTGTTTAACGGTAGCGCGCGCACACACACACACACACACACACACACACACACACACACACACACACACACACACACACACACACACACACACACACACACACACACACACACACACACACACACACACACACACACACACACACACACACACACACACACTTTTTTAAGGCAAAGTTAGATCATTGTAACTCAGGAAGCGGGACAATACGAGCCTAAAAAGCTCAACTCCTGTATACTACAATTAGGTAAATACAATTAGGTAAATACACACACACACACACACACACACACACACACACACACACACACACACACACACACACACACACACACACACACCCTCACATACACACCCACACATTCTTCGTGAACATAAGTTAATTGAGATATTAAGGGGAGGTTTTTAGTTGATTCCCTAGACTTCCATCAAGCTTAAAATTACTCCCCCTAGACCCCCTTTCAAGATAAATTTGTACATTTTTCGGTAGAAAAATGTCCCGGCTGAAAGCCGGTTCCTCTTATATTACAGGCTCGCTTATCGCTCGCCAGGATAAAATCGACACCTACAGTACATGCCACGAAAGGTCTTAAAATTGACAGAAATGGGTCGAAAGTTCTTAAAATCGTCAAAATAATGGGGGCGAACGTCTTAAAATTAGAAAAGTAATGGGGCTAAACATGAGGGAGAAAGGAGTCCAGAAAAAAAATCTCTCAAGTGGATATCATCCCCTTAAAGTCTAGAATGTTCAAGGCACTCTGTATACCTTGCTTATCAAAGACGTCCTTTACATTGCACAGCAGCTGCTACTACAACACTCTTATTATGCTGTACTAGATCACCGGCAACAGAAGAAGAGATGTAAGAATTGCCATACACATTTTGATAGCATTCGGTTTTCAGGGTAATCATTACATTTTATGGACACCCTGAATAACGGTAGCTACAAGCCTCCTCTGATGGGACCAATTTTCCTCCTGGCCCATGGACTAATTATTAAGGGGGTGACCTGCTTTTGTTCTCTCTTTTTCTCTCTTTCTCTGGTTTGTATCCATTCGGCTCCATTCAGATTTTTATCCCCATCTAGGTGGAGAAATCCGGCTTCGCCGGGGACATTTTTCTATCGAAAAATGTACAAATTTAGCCTGCTGTCAAAAACAAATTAAATAAATATGTTGGCTCGCTGCCGCTCGACAGGAAAAAATCGACACCTGGATGGGGATATACGTCTTAAAACAGTAGGCTAAATGGGGCCGAATGAATACAACCAAGAGAAAGAGCGAGAGCGAAAGAAAACAGCGAGGTAGGCCCCCTTAAGCCACTAAAAAATCGCCTTTCTTGTCACAAAATACGTGTACGGTGTATAATATAGACCGATATATCCTCCTCCTCACTCTGGGTGCAACAACATGACTTTAACCCAGGCTTCTTATAAATCAAGACGAAGATTACTACTCAAGCTTATTTCCTGTGTCGGGGTATCACATGATTAATTGTTCTGGCAATATTTGATCGGTAGATTTATGTAACAGCATCTTGATTCTATTTTACAATGGTATCGGTAATTTATCTTAGACCATATTTGAGTACTTTGGGTGGTTGCATTCTTATACACTTAGTATCTACCATATAAACATTGCCGAAACAATGCCGGCAATGTACGAGTAATAATGGAATCACAATTTTCAGAAACTGTCAGACCAGAATTGATGAAATAAATTGCCGGGGTCAACACTCTTGCGTGCTCTCTAAGTCAAGGGATTTTGCCGACAATCTTTGATCGCATTTTTTGCTCCCATAATATGAAGTCATTTTTGCATTGGAATTAGAGGAGGTTGAGCAATCATAAACTTATGGGGGGACACCGGCTTTTCTTTCTTTCTTTCCCTGGCATGTATCCATTCGGCCCCATTCAGCTAACTGTTTTAAGACGTTTATCCCCATCCAGGTGTCGATTTCTTTCTTCCTGGCGAGCGATAGCGAGCCAGCATTGTATGGAGAAATCCGGCTTCACCGGAGACATTTTTCTATCGAAAATGTACAAATTTAGTTTGTCAAAACAAAAATATAATAATATATATATGCTGGTTCGCTACCGTTCGCCAGGAAAATATTGACACCTGGATGAGGGTAAACGTCTTAAAACAGTAGGCTGAATGGGACCGAATGGATACAAGCCAAAGAGAGAGGGAGAGAAAGAGAAAAAAAAGCGAGGTGGCCTCCCTTAACGTCAGAAAATACCAGATGAAAATTGCCAAAATATAATGCCAACACAAAGGACTCGTGTGTGCGCCCCCGCTTTATATGAGGGAGTGTTATGACCTCACCTGACCTCTCTTAAGGGGGGGGGGGGGGGGGGATGGGCCGGTTTTCTGGACCACTTTCTCCCTCATGTTTAGCCCCATTAGTTTTCAGATGTTAAGTTGTTTGCCCCATTAGTTAGTCGGTTTTATGACCTTTCGCTCCATTTCTTCGTCCATATTTAGACCTTTCGTTCTATTTAGGTGTCGATTTTTTCCCTGGCGAACGATAGTGAGCCTGTAATGTGGAAGAACCGGTCTTCGGCTGGGACATTTTTCTACCAAAAAATTTACAAATTAATCTAGAAGAGGGATCTAATGCATGTTTTTTTAAATTTGATGGAGGTCTAGGGAGGAAACTAGAACAATAACGAATACATGCAAAAATCGCCCAAAAAGTGAACCATCCCCCTGAACCCTCCGAACTTTGGGTTGACTTGAGGAATCTCGCCGCTACTGCTGATTAACCGGTCATTTCGCTAGTAAGTACTTTCGCCCCACCCTCGAGTACGCTGTAGATATTGTGCGTGCACTATAGAACACATTAAGGGGACAGTGGCTGTTTGTTTGGTCTATTAATTCATTTATTCATATATTATTTATTTATTTTTAATTTTCTCCCTAGACCTCATTCAAGCTTAGAAAAGCACCCCCTTCAAGATAGATCTGTAAATTTTTCGGTAGAAAAATTTCCCGGCCAAAGGCCGATTCCTCCAAAAAATTACAGGCTCGCTTTCGCTCGCCAGGAAAAAATCAATACCTAAATGGTACGAAGGGTCCTAATATTGACAAAGAAATGGGGTGAAAGGTCATAAAATCCCCAAACTACTGGAACCAACGTCTTACAATCTCAAAACTAGTGGGGCTAAACATTAGGGAGAAGGGAGGCCAGAAAAACGGCCTACCTCCCCTTAACTGGTAACACAATTGGTGCATATGTTAATGACATCGCTTAATACTAACCAAAATATAGTGAATAAATGCGTTCTCGTATATTGAAAGGGTTAAAATAGTATGTTACATAGGGTTTAGTTAGTTTTGGTTGGCTTAGATTAGTTTAAGTTAGTTTAAGTTAGTTTAAGTTAGTTTAAGTTTTGCTAAATATTAAGTTGCTGTGTTTTCGGTTAGGGTTGGATAGGGTGGGCTAGGTTAGGTTAAGGGGAGGTTTTTAGTTTGTTTCCTACTCCTCCAGTAATCTTAAAATTGTACCCCTTTGACCCCATTTCAGGATAAATTTGTACATTTTTCGGTAGAAAAATTTCCCGGCTGAAAGCCGGTTCCTCTTAAATTACAGGCTCGCTATCGCTCGCCAGGATAAAATCGACACCTAAATGGCACGAAAGGTCTTAAAATTGACATAAATGGGTTAAAAGTTCTTAAAATCGTCAAAATAATGGGGCAAACGTCTTAAAATTAGAAAAACAATGGGGCTAAACATGAGGGAGAAAGGGGTGAAGAAAAAAGTCCCTCAAGTGGAAATCTCCCCTTAATTAAGGTGTGCTAGGATAATTAAATAAAATAAAGGTCAGCTAAATTAGGGTAATTTAGGGTAAATGTGGTTATAATGTTTATGGTTAGGTCATGGTATATATTAGTTTAGGTTCATTTGTTCTGATATGGGCGATTTGAATCTAAGTGTGGATTAAGGGGAGATATCGACTCGAGGGATTTTTTTCTGGAACCCTTTCTCCCTCTTGTTTAGCCCCATTGCTTTTGAGATTTTAAGACAGTCGCCCCATTAGTTTGGCGATTTTAAGAACTTTCGCTCCATTTCCGTCAATTTTAAGACCTTTCGTGCAATTTAGGTGTCGATTTTATCCTGGCGAGCGATAGCGAGCCTGTAATATTTAAGAGGAACCGGCTTTCAGCCGGGAAATTTTTCTACCGAAAATGTTTTAAATTTATCTTGAAACGGGCTCAAGGGGGTGTAATCTTAAGCTTGATGGATATCTAGGGACCAAACTAAAAACCTCCCCTTAAGTAACTATAGGTAAACAGGTCAGTAGGCGGCGTTTGAGATAAAGGTGTTCGAGATTGTGAGATGAGACAGTAAGCTAGTGGTGATGCAGCTTCGAGAGGTCAGAGTAGCAACGGGCCATAAGGAGACAACCAGGGGCCATAGGTATACGAAGGTAAGACACCAAACGAGCCGGTTGCATCACTCAAACTGTCTTGATGTCTCACTCGCCATGTGGATAAGACCTCCTGACTTCACCGTGTTGAGCGGTTTAAGGGGGGATGGTTCACTTTTTGGCCGATTTTTGCATGTATTCATTATTTTGAATACATGTACAAATAATAATAATAATAAAATTATAATAAAATAAAGGAAAATAAAAATAAAAAATAGGAAAAGTGGGGATTGGGCCTGAGCATATAGATAGATAGATAGATAGATAGATAGATAGATTCATTATTTGTATAGTTTCCTCCCTAGATCTCCATCAAATTAAAAAAAACATCCATTAGATTCCCCTTCTAGATTAATTTGTAAATTTTTCGGTAGAAAAAGTTCTCGGCCGAAGGCCGGTTCTTCCAACATTACAGGCTCACTATCGTTTGCCAGGGAAAAAATCGACACCTAAGTAGCACGAAAGGTCTAAATATTGACGTAGAAATGGGGCAAAAGGTCTTAAAATCGACTAACTAATGGGGCAAGCTTCTTAGCATCTGAAAACTAATGGGGCTAAACATGAGGGAGAAAGTGGTCCAGAAAACCGGCCCATGTCCCCTTAAACAGGCTCGATATCTTTGTCCGGAGGCAGGGTTGGAACATCTATATCTATTCTATATACTCAGGCCCAATCCCAACTTTACCTATTTGGTTTTGTTTTCCCTCTTTTTCTTTTTCTTTTTCTTTTTTTTGGGGGGTGGCCATAAAAAAGAAAAATCCTGTCGACGAAAGGACCAAAAGCCGCTACTACTGGGATGTAAAGATGTTAGTTTATTTACCTCAAGGCTCTCATGTTTTCCCCTGTCTAGTTGTGCTGTCAAGATGATGGCGGGGCTGGGTGAGGGGCATGGATGGGTTTGTATCACACTAACTAAGCTAATCCTGAATTCAAGCACTTTACTTTTTGTTTAATTAGTTTTTGTTTTAATACCACACTACAAATAATAATGCATGTGAAGAAGATAACTAAGAGGGTGCTTTCTGGACCCCTCTCTCTCATGTTTAGCCCTATTTGTTTTGTTATTTTAAGATTTTCTCTTCATTAGTTTGGCGATTTAAGACCTTTTGTACGATTTAGGCATCGATATTTTTGTCCTGGCGAGCGACAGCAAGCCTAGGAGGAACCGGCCTTTAGCCGGGACATTTTTCTATCATAAAATGCACACATCTATATTGAAGGAGGGTCTTGGGGGTGTTTTTAAAAACTTGATAGAGGTAGAGGGAGCAAACTAAAAATAATATCTATCTATTTAGTGCCGGACGCTGTGATCCCCGAAGAGGTGGCCACGAACGAATCGTCCACCCATGCACCTCTGTCCCCATTCAATTAACGCCCCTCCTGCCATCCAGCACCACTTTCACGCATATACTTCCTAACTCCATCCTTCCGTCTCGCTCTCGGTAAACCTCTCCCTCTTTGTCCTTCCACTTCACTCTCATACATTCTCTTGGTCATTCTCTTGCTTCCCATACATTCCACATGGCCGCCCCATCTCAAGGTATTCCTTTTCACACTTTCCAGCACATTTCCATCCACACCACACAGTTCTCGTACACTTCCTCTTTCGTCTGTCTATCCCTCCATGTAACTCTGCACGCACTTCTCAAGTAACTCATTTCCACCCTTCTCACTCTTGTTTTGTGTCTCTCCAACAACGTCCATGCTTCACTCCCGTAAGTCGTAAGTCAATGTCGGGATTACCACACTGTCATGCAAGAACTTCTTTACTTCCATACTGACCACCCTATTTCTTGTTACTGTTTTCAGCATTCCTACAACCCTCTTCCCCTGTTGCACCCTCTCCCATATTTCTTCGTCCATACTCCCATTATACTCAACACACTGCCCATATACTTAAATGAGCTGACATTCTCCTTAGCCTGACCATTCAGCCTCACCTCACACTCTGTGGCTGCACCCCTTTCAAAGACCATAACCTTACTCTTCCCCGCATGTACCTTCAGATTCTGTTTTTCACACACTGTTACAAACATATTTACGAGACCCTGCAACTCCCATTCACTATTGTTCATCAAAACTGTATCATCAGCAAACAGCAGTAGAGGCAACTTCCACTCATTTCCTTCCCTTCAGTGGTACACCAACATCCACTGCTCTTCCTTGTATTTCTTTCATGACTCCCTCCATATACTGTATATATTGAACACCCACGGGGACATCACACTACCTTGCTTTAACCCAACATTCAGATCAAATAACTCGCTCTGTTCATTCTCCACAGTACTGACGCCTTTGCACCCTCATAATGTTCTGCACTGCTTTCAGCAACTTGCCATCTACTCAGTATATTCTCAGTACTTTCCACAGACCTTCTCTATCAACTCTGTCATAGGCCTTCTCCAAGTCCATAAAGGCAGCAAACACCTTTTGTCCCTTCTCCAAATATTTCTCCACAACAGATTTCAAGGCAAATATCTGTTCTACACATCCTCTTCCCTTCCTAAACCTGCCCTGCTCGTCACCTATCCATTTCTCCGTTCTCGCTCTCACTCTCTCGAACACTACCCTACCCCGGTGATTACCATACACTCCTCTTTCCCCTTTACCCATATACAGAGGGACTATTAAACAAAAAATCCCTTAATAATTTGTCGATAATTAAGTTAGTGTCAGCAGTCAATACCCGTTAGTACACCCTCCTACATACCCTGTCTAACCTTATCAAAATCGTCTAATAAGAGCCAGAACAGAATATAAGAATAGTTAGAAAGGGTTAATCATCCTAGCTCAATTGATTTATACTTCGTTTAACACAACCGAGTGAAAACATTTATTCTTTCGCAACCGGTTCTTGACACATACTTTACAGATTGAAAAACTACGATACACAAGTATATTCTTTTAAGCTGTTGAGAAATTGACATGTTCCTATATTTATTACTCTGCTATTACAACGTTGTTTTAATATCCAAATATGTTGTTAACCCTTTGAGTACCAGCGACGTGTGTTGCATTGTATTCTAGCTATATTTAGACGATATTATGCCGCTTAAGAAGGATTAGTGGTCGTTTAAAGGATTGGTTGAGATATTTTGAAGACTGATTACTGCAATAGGTCCTTCCTAAACTGAATCAAATCGTCTAATCATTGCCAGAATAAAATGAAAAGGATGTCACCGGTACTAAACGGGTTAATTGCGAAAACTTTGCAATAATAGGATGCAGAGACATATCGGTTTTGTATTCTGTCATTATTTACCGAAAAATGAGCTGCTAAGAGGTAAATTATCCACCATTGGAAAAAAAAAAAAAAAAAAAAAAAAACACACTATCGAGCTATAGATTCCTGTTTCATGTTGGCAGTTTGTTTTTATAACTGGCGATTTAGTCCATTGTCAAAATCAAGTCCCTTCTCATTAACACAAATAGAGACATGACAATTTCTAGCCCCTTTAAGATAAACACAGTAAGCATGTTTATAAGAAAGCAAATGTTCTGTGTTTTTTTCCCCTTGAGCTTGAAGACAATTTAGTGAGCCTCATCGACGAACACCATATTTAATAATCCTCCATCTTCCTTGACTAGAGTGATGACAAAGAAATATGATTGCTTAAGTTTAAATAGATTCATACTGTATAATTCCTTCTACATCTTCAATCACATCAATCACATCAATCACATCAATCACATTCAATCACATCTTCAATCAGGAATCATCCCCCGGCTTGGTGTAGAGAGCCGATTTTACAACATAGCCACCAGCACAAATCGTTGTCTAGCAAACCTCTCCAGGAAGGAAAACGTGGGATTCGTCGACACCTGGGACAATTTCTACTACGATGACTATTTGTTTTCGGACGATGGAGTTCATCTGAACCAGGTGGGAGCAGCACGTTTTGGGCGTCTTCTCAACGATGCGGTGAAGGATTTTCGGAGAAGAAATCGACTCAGCACAGGACAACCAGGAAGGAGGACCGAAGACAGCGAGGGCGGCAACCTGCGAAGGAATTAAATGCTAATCTGTCAAGAACCGCGAATTTGGATAAAGCTCCATCAACACGACCCAAATTCAAAACCGCCATGGATAACGACCGAGGACCGATGACAGCCATGAATGTAAATGTAGATCCGACCAGAACCAAAAATTTGATTAAAGAACGTTCTGTGAGTTCTAAAACCGCAACTTTAAAGGTTTTCTATGCATACGCTCGTAGCATAATCAATACATTTTCAGATTTAGAGGAACTAGTGTTTACTGAAAATTATGATGTGATTGGTATAACAGAATTTTGGCTCAATACAGTAGATAGAAACTTTTTAGCACAGTATTCACTTCCCGGTTATGTAATTTTGAGAAAAGCCGAATAAATAAAAATGGAGGTGGCGTTTTATTTTATATCAAAGAAAGTCTTAACCCGACCCTCTTGTCAAAACCTCAAATTGTGAACTTCGACACATCTTTTGTGCTAATAAAGAATAATAAAGGTACAAAAATAATACTTGCATTAATATACAGACCTCCAGCTCAATCAGTGCAAACTGACCGAGAAATTTATGAACAAATTGCAGATGTAAGTAACTCACAAGATACCGTATTTTTTGGCGACTTTAATTTACCTGTGACCAAGTGGGGCGATACTCTTACTTCACACTCCGGACATGACTTGTATACGAACTTGCAAGAGAGTTCGCTTTATCAATTTGTTCGAACACCGACCCGTGGTAATAACGTTCTTGACATTGTACTTGCAACAAAAGAAGAATTAATAGAGAATTTGAATGTTGGTGATGAATTCAGTAACAGCGACCATCGTACGATAACTTTCACTTTAAACTTTACTAGTAACGAACCAAATAGTAGCATCGAAAAAGTCCCTAATTTTAAGAAAGCAAACTTTCATAAACTTAGAGCTACTGTATGTATAAAGAAACTGACGAGCTTTTTAATTAACAATACCGACATAAATACATCTTGGAAGTTATTCAAAACCACTTACCTAAAAGCAGTGCAAGACTGCATACCATCGAAAATACGGCGTCCAGGCCATAATAATAAGCCCAAATGGTGGAATAAAGATATTTCAAACTGCCTGCTTGCTAAAAAATTTGCTAATGATAGATTAAAATCCTCACAAAATTACGAAGAACGGGTGAAATTTGTAGAGCTACGACGCTAAGCCAAAAAGTTAATTAAGCAAAGTAAAAAGACTCTAGAGTTACATATTGCGAATCAAAGTAAAACAAACCCGAAAGAATTCTATAGTTATATCAGAAAGAAAAAAGTAGTTACTTCAACTGTTGGACCGTTAGTCGATGAAAATGGAGAATACACCAAAGACGAAGTACAAATGAGTAATGCCCTCAATACCTTCTTTGCATCAGTTTTTACAACAGAAGACCTCAGTGATATCCCTACACCATCGCCGATTCAGATTGATAATTCAGATGTTCTAAGCAATATCACCGTTACAGAGAGAGAAGTATTGAATTGTTTAGATAAACTCCAGGTAAATAAAACGCCAGGACCTGATACAATCTCGCCTAGAGTTCTAAAGGAATCTAAGGATGAGCTCTCCAAACCACTGACATTACTATTCAATAAATCCTTGCAGTCTGGAACTATGCCTGATCAGTGGAAGATAGCCAACGTAACACCGATATTCAAAAAGGCAGCAAATCCCTACCCAGTAACTATCGTCCAATTAGCTTAACCTCAGTTGTATGTAAAATGCTAGAAACGGTCATAAGAGACAAACTCGTAAATCACTTGGAGGAAAATAACATACTTAAAGATACTCAACACGGCTTTCGTAAAAAACGTTCCTGTTTAACAAACCCCTAAGACTTCTTCCACGATATCCTCAACCTCTACGATGAGAGTAAAGCTGTAGATATTATATACCTTGATTTTCAAAAGGCCTTTGACAAAGTTCCCCACAAACGTTTACTGCTAAAACTAAAAGCGCATGGAATACAAGACGGTGTGTTGAAATGGATAGAAAATTGGCTCAGCGACAGAAAGCAAAGAGTAGTCATAAACGGTAAGGCATCTAAATGGACCAATGTAAGTAGCGGGGTACCAGGACCAATTCTCTTTCTAATTTACATCAACGACATAGATGAGGGTCTCACCTGTACAATCTCAAAATTTGCTGACGATACAAAAATTGCAAATAGCGTACTCTCAAAAGATCAAGTTGACAATATGCAACACAATCTAGATAAATTGTCACATTGGGCTCAAATTTGGCAAATGAGTTTCAATGCGGATAAATGTAAAGTACTACATATCGGATACCTAAATGAGAAAGCAAACTATTCGATGAATGGCACTCAGCTTAATGCCCCCTTCACACATACAGGACTCGGGCGCCGAATACAGCAGAGTAGCGTTTTTGTCCCCCGACTTTTGGAGTTGGCTCGGTATGCCGCATCCAACGGACTTCACCAGACTACAGCCGCATACAGCCGACGTTGTCGTCTTGACTCCGGAGAAGTCTTGAGACTCGAACCGAAAAAAAAAATAACGGTCATTTTTACATGCCGACTTCACTCGCATCTATAAGACTTCAGCCGATCGACTCCAGAATACAGCCGATCGACTTCAGAGTCGAACCGCATACACCCGCATAAAGCCGACACACACAAGTTGTGTGGCCAGCGGATGTATAAAAAGGGGCGGTCTAGCAGGGCTGAACATCATTACAGTCGACTCCACCGTTACGTCAACAGCTACGGTGACACTCTACCACACAACATGGATGCGCACGTATTCATTACACCCTCCCAGCGCCAAAATATAGACATATACCTGGCGACCATGTCCATGGATTTAACTCTCCAGGTTGATCTGTTGGCTCTGAAAATAGCCATTAAACAACGAAGGAGGAAGAGGAGGTCAGTGTGGACGCGGAACTGGCTCCTGCGGCGGCCAATGTATGGCCACTACGAGAATATCATGCATGAGTTCATGCGCGAAGACCACCGCAGCTTCAGAAACTTCACCAGGTTGGACGTGGACATGTTCTGGGAAATGGTGGAGAAGATAACACCCAGGATAGAGAGACAGGACACCTTCTGGCGGAAATCCCTGAGCCCTGCCCTTCGTCTCGCCATTACCCTGCGCTACCTGGCGACTGGTGATTCATATCAAACACTCTCCTATGATTTCCGCGTCGCCCATAACAGCATTTCACTGCTGGTTCCTGACACCTGTGAGGCCATCTACCAAGAATACCACCCTCTCATTCTGCCATGCCCCAAGACCCCCGAAGATTGGAAGAAATGTGCTGACCTCTTCGAAGAACGCTGGCAGTTTCCACACGCCGTTGGTGCTATTGATGGTAAGCACATAGCCATTCGCTGCCCTGCCAATGCTGGGTCCCTTTACTATAACTACAAGGGATTCCACTCTATTGTGCTTATGGCAGTTGTGGATGCTGACTACAAGTTCCTGTACTGCGATGTGGGTGCCACTGGTTCGGGGTCTGACGGTGGTGTCTTTGCACAGACACCTATCAGGGCCGGCCTGGAGAACAACACCCTGGGACTTCCGCCTCCTCAACCCCTACACACTGGTGCCAGGCCTGTGCCCTACTTCCTGTTAGCTGACGACGCATTCCCCATGCGACCCTGGCTACTCAAACCATTCCCACATCGCTCAACGGACATGGGTCAGATGATCTTCTCCTACCGGTTGTCCAGGGCTCGACGGGTGGTGGAAAATGCCTTTGGCATCTTGGCTAACAGGTAAATATCTTTTAATTTTGGTGGGGTTAATGCCATTAATAAGGCTATACACTTGCATTGCTAACTAATTCTCTTTGCAGAGGCATGTATTTGATAATAACCATGTTTTGTGTCTCCCTATTTTCCAGGTTCAGATGTTTGCTGACCACCATTCCCCTGCAACCCAAGAGAGTGGAGTCTGTGGTGCTGGCATGCTGTTGCCTACACAACCTCATCCGTCGCCGTTTCCCCAGTCACCACCCCGTTGGCTTCCTTGACAGGGAGAACCCAGTCACCCACAGGGTGACGCCAGGGTCTTGGAGGGATGGTGACCAGCTGGAGCCGCTCATGCCACTGACCGGAAACCAGGCTACTAATTACGCAAAGGAGTTGCGTCGCTACATGGCAGACTACTTCACATCAACCCGGGGCAGTGTGAGCTGGCAGGATAGCCGCTTCAGTGACTCATGAAGGTACGATGATTGTGTGTATTTTAATGTTATATTAACTGACCTAATTTGCAGCTCTTTCTAATTAAATCATGCGTGCCATTGTCCATGTCATTTGCAAATTTGATATGTTCATACGTTTCTTATTAATAATTATTACTTTCCTTTTTACTTGTCTTCAGTCATTTGCTTTCGCATATTATTTCATTATTCAGTATTTCCATGACATTCAGTCATTTATTATGTAACTGTCATGCGTCACTTATATTTTGTTATTATATATTCATATTTATACGTATCAGGCTATTACTTTCTTGCTTTGTTATTGCCGTCGCGGGCATTTGTATATGATGAGTGTATATTAATTTTAGAAAACATATATTACATTCATCTATATTTTCAACATCTATTTTATTCATCTATATTTTATTTAGTAGTCACTTTTGTGAATGAATGTCAACTCGTCAATATTTGACTGCCATGTTATTTAAGGACATATTTTTGGGTATTATTACTAGATACTATTTTCAGCAAAGATAAGTATTATTTATTGTTTTATAACATATTACTGGCATATGGGATTGGAATTCTAAACACATTATTCACAACAGAATTTTATTTTAAACTTAACATTGGACGGAAATTCTCTACTGCCCCTCGTGCTGCGGTGTGTGTAGTGTTGGGTTTGGGGAGTCCAGGTTGAGACTCACATCAAAGAGTTGCCTCTGAAAACTTCGCCCAGGTGTGGCGGGCACCGCGAGGTGTGTCCCATATGTGGGGGTGGAGCTGCCCCACAAGGTGGGCGTAAACTGTGGGGCCGGTCCAAGAGGTTGGCCCAGGTGTGGAGTCAGCTGTGGCACACGTTGTTGGTATACCTGGGGCGCAAGTTGGACGCTGACGGAGGGTTGTGGAGTTTGGACGGGGGGTGGTGCCGCACTCGCTGGGGTTGCAGTTGCCCCCGAAGCCCGTTGCCGCACCATCTTGTCCATCTGCAGCACGTAGGTAGTCATCTCCTGCTGAGCCGTGTTGCAGTCATCGGCAGACCACTCATTCATGACTTCCGCAAGGTAGGCCAGGAACGCGGAAACATGAGGCTTGATGCGTCCACCTCCTGTCTTCACGCTTTCCCGGAGTTCAGTGATGTCCTTGCGGAAGGTGGTCACCGTCTGCTGTATCTATAAAGAGAGATGTCCAAAAAGTTGATTATTATCAGACAGCGTCAGGATAATTATGCAATGCACACTCATAAATAACATAAATCTCCATCTGCATTCCAGATTTCTGTAAGATATGTATTAGGAATATTACATAATAGGTACATGTTAATAAAATATGTTTAGTTTACATCATCAATGAAGTTAGTAGCGCATGTCAATATTTGCCTTACCGTGTCAGTGGGAGTGGCGCATTCGCAGTCCAGAGCAACTCTTAACATTATATAACTTGTCTTACCTTTCCACACCTTACATTCATTTCTTTGCATATGCACATTTCTATAATTTTTCTCACCTCTTCTATTTCAGCGGAGCTGGTTGAAGCCTTCTGCCGCTTGGTGCCTGTTCTTGTGCTGTGCTGGGAGGCCCCAGACGCAGAGTCCTCGGCCTCTGTCCTGGTGTCGAGTACAGGGTCGTCCAGCTCAGGCGCATCGTCGTTGGTGTCGGATGAGGCATGCTGTGGGAACTGTTTGTTGGGGTGAAAACAAGAAAATTATTTTATAATGGTATGTTGTGATGCGGCCTGGTATATGAACTGTGTTATCGGAGGAAGGCGGATGTTATATTTTTACTGTAATGTGGTGAGTTGTGATGTGTTATAGTGTTATGAATGGCATTTGGGGGTAGGAGTTTGGTGTTGCAATTATGTTAATAAATAATTATTAATTAAAATAAAAAATCTATGGAGATTGTTTCATTGACACCACAAAGCATGCATAACATGACAGCAAAATGTAACATAAACACTGCCTAAATGGAATAATTGGAAATGATTAAATAAGTATTGCTGAATTTGAATAACATATATAATAAACACTCACATTACCGGTGCTACGAGGCTTGTTTCGCACAATGTGCCCCCTGAAAAAACTGCCCTGGTCAAGGATCCACTGATCACGGTCGCTGTACCGTATTTCAGCCCCAGCACCACTCTTCTTTGCCGTCAACTTGCCAAACCTGGAGCGGATGTTGTCGCACCAGGTCCTCAGCTGAGCACCTGTTTGCAAGACAAAATCACATATAATAGAAACGTATATATCACACAACAATGTCTATATAACACTCAATATTACAGGTATCTACCCAGCTAAACAGTGTCACTATTCATCACAACACATACAAATTTGTACTAACACAGCTAAACAACGTAAATATTAATAATATAACATTTCACGTATCAATATGGGAAAACTTACCTTTTATTGGAGGGGTCAGAGTCTTG
>JBAKBP010023066.1:0-37619 GCA_037953745.1 Lithodes maja
AAGGGTGTCAGCCTTTTCCCTATAATTACCATAACCACTATTAAATTGATATTCAAACGAGTTATAATTAAATGAGAACTTAGGTATGGTGACTTAACGTAAAGCCACCTAGCCTATTATTAGCCCTCTCCTACCTACTGGTATTATCCACTTCTGTACCGGCGACGTGTTTTACATTTTATTTTAGCTATTTTGTGCAGTATTAGCAGGCTCTGTGGTAGTAAACTAGGGTTAAGTGAGATATTTCGAAGCCCTTTGCTGGAGGCCCTTTCGGCAAGAGTTGTGTTATCGGGCATATCACCTACCTCTGACCGGGTATATCCTAGTGTTTACTATAGCCTACCCCTTTGAAAGGACATTAGCCTAACCTAACAACCTTACCTAACCTATCCTAGTATTATGGGTGGGGGCTGCTGCCCCCACACCCCTGCTGTTTGACATCAACTCACGTGTTTACACGACGTACGCCCGGTAACACAACTCATTCCGCCCTGGCAAAGCTGAATATTTGTTTTTATTAGAAGCCAGAATAAAGTTAAAAAGGCTTGAGGATATTTATCATATTTTATGTATATGTAGTGATCGTCTGAAGGTCGTCCGTATGGTCGTATGATCCTTTAGTTAGTTAAAATAGGAATTCAGAGGCTATCAACCCCATTGGGTTATTAAGCCAGCACACTTAAAGCCAAAAATATCGTCATGACTGGAGCCCCTTTTCGAGAACCCCAGTCCCTTGAGTTTAGTAATATAATATACACCAGACGATAGTAATGTTCTATGTCAAGATAATGCAAAGTAAAGCCATTTCTTAACCACTTCACCACTATTACGTAATTTTCATAATTTTTTGGTTAACTTTGGACGGTTACCTTTCGTTTATAATCTACCTTTACGACTCAAATGGGTAAATACGATCTCAATAATTCCTCTTAATAACATAGGTCCTTCTTATGCTGCATAATATCGTCTAACTTTAGCCAGAATCACAGGCGAAAAGGCGTCATGGTGCTGAAGGGGTTAACTTTGCTCACTTAACCAGTCTATTACGAACTACTTCATAACACTGATTTTCCTTCGCCGGCTTGGTTGGTGATGGCGGAACAATACAATAAAAGTAGTACCTATCGTAGTAATCATGGACGAATATTAATGGGCTATCTATATAACAATTAATAGAGATAACATGTATGTACAATATCTTAAAAAACTAAGTAAATAGAGAAGATTGTTAATGATTGAATCCCATTATATTATATACACCAACATTTACGTATACACTGTCAACGAAAAAAGTTCGTTCACCCAACTTGCCATTGTGTGAATCCGAATCACCTGGGGGTCGAAAAAACGAAGCCTTTATTGGGTTTAATTGGCACTTCTTTCAGCTGCTTCGTTTGTCGACCCCCAAGGTGTTTCGGATTCACTCCGTGGCTGGTTGGGGGAACGAACTTTATTCGTTGATATTACATACATAAATGTTGGTGTGTGTACGTAGACTATGCTTGTAAATATTGTCCTGTATATATGAATGATCGCATACAGTTACTCAGTTACTCAGTTACAGTGGGACTATGACTGTGCATAATCCAATAGGTTCATTAAATCTGAATCAGCCTAATGGTACTGTCAATAGGTTGTATATACAGGGTAGTGATTAATGATGTTACCCCTTTGGTCCCCTTCCCCTCTCTCCCCTCATGTCCTTCAACCTACGACACACCATCACTCTTACTCTCTCTTCAAGTGTCTCCAGAACCCTTCCTATCCTTCGTCAGGGTAACAATTACTTCCCCTCTCTCACAACTCTCAGACTTTTCAAGATTGGTTAGGCCTGTGCGAGGCGGATCAGGTATACCATGCAAACTCATGGTATGTAAGAAGGGAGGGTTCATCATTATCAGGCACGATGAAGTGAGAGATGTAACGGTGAACATACTCAGGGAGGTAAGTTGTGATGTGGCGTGCGAACCATCAATCATTCCCTTAGAATCAGATGGAAAGGTCTTGCAGCACAGGACGGCCAACACATCCAATGAAGCACGAGTGGACGTTAGTGCAAGAGGTTTTTGGACAAGAGGACAGCGAACGTTCTTCAACATAAGAATATTCAACCCAATGGCCCATATCTACAGGGAGCTGTGCATTGATGGCTGTTACGACCTTGTTTAGGGTCCAAAGGGAGGATGCACAGGCTGAGTGGTAGTAGTAGTAAACAAAAATAAGTAGTAGTAGTAGTAGTAGTAGTAGTATAGGTAGCGCCAGCGAACTTGACAATAATCTTGATCCCTGACCTCTCTGTAACTTAAAAGGGCCTAGAGCAAACTGGCTGTAAATATCCACACCTATTTCCTGGTGGACTCTTCCCAAATGATAAAAACGTCAGCCCGATTGCTTTCATTCGTTTTGAGAAGTTAATTAAGGGGTCAAGATTATTGCCAAGTTCGCTATCGTTACCTATAGTAGTACAGTAGTAGTAGTAGTAGTAGTAGTAGTATTAAGTAGTAGTAGTAGTAGTAAGGGTTCACGATATCTGGCCTACCTACTTGTAAGAGTATAGCATATATCAAAAGTCTCAGCATTACCAAGGGTACCGCCCTATTTTTATACAGTATACAGTATTATTACCAAGGGTACCCGCTTATTATTATACAGTATACAGTATTATTATACAGTATACAGTATTATTATACAGTATACAGTATTATTATACAGTATACAGTATTCATGCCATCTTCTATTACCAAGGGTACCCGCCTATTTTTATACAGTATACAGTATTATTACCAAGGGTACCCGCTTATTATTATACAATATACAGTATTATTATACAGTATACAGTATTATTATACAGTATACAGTATTATTATACAGTATACAGTATTATTATACAGTATACAGTATTATTATACAGTATTCATGCCATCTTCTATTACCAAGGGTACCCGCTTTGTGGAGTAGCGCAGGGGTTATGAAACAACACAAAATCAATTCAGAAAACTAGGCAGCAATGATTGCAAGCTAATGTTCATACTCTGAAATTCATGTATAACTTACAGTTCCAAACTTACAGTTCCATTTAGCTCCATATTCATGTATAACTTAGTTCCATTTAGCTCCATATTCATATATAACTTACAGTTCCATTTAGCTCCATATTCATGTATAACTTAGTTCCATTTAGCTCCATATTCATGTATAACTTTCAGTTTCATTTAGCTCCACATTCATGTATAACTTACAGTTCCATTTAGCTCCATATTCATATATAACTTACAGTTCCATTTAGCTCCATATTCATGTATAACTTACAGTTCCATTTAGCTCCATATTCATGTATAACTTACAGTTCCATTTAGCTCCATATTCATATATAACTTACAGTTCCATTTAGCTCCATATTCATGTATAACTTACAGTTCCATTTAGCTCCATATTCATATATAACTTACAGTTCCATTTAGCTCCATATTCATATATAACTTACAGTTCCATTTAGCTCCATATTCATGTATAACTTACAGTTCCATTTAGCTCCATATTCATGTATAACTTACAGTTCCATTTAGCTCCATATTCATATATAACTTACAGTTCCATTTAGCTCCATATTCATATATAACTTACAGTTTCATTTAGCTCCATATTCATGTATAACTTACAGTTCCATTTAGCTCCATATTCATGTATAACTTACAGTTCCATTTAGCTCCATATTCATGTATAACTTACAGTTCCATTTAGCTCCATATTTAACAGAGCGCAAAAATGAAAGAGCGTGAAAATGAGAGTATAAAGGTATACAAAGGCAAACGAGCAACCCTGGAACTCCTTGATCCTTGCGAGGCTGCTTGTAGGTAATCCACCTAAGCTATACGCGAGGAGACTAATACAAAATAATATTTAAATTAATAAAACGAAAAAGAAAAATGAATAGAAGAAAAAGCATGAAATAAAGATAGACAAAAACAAAGCAACTATCCCTTAACCTCTGAAGTGCGCACGGGGGTAATTGAAAACGTCCCCCTGTGCTGACGTATTTGAGGTGTTTCCGTCACTAAAATATTCATTGCACCATTAATAGCATTAATAATTATCCATATGCGCCTATTATGGGTTGATTATAAAGGTATTAACCTGAAACAACAATAAAACGAGTGAAAACAGCGTTTGGATGGTCAAAATCGGAGATATAGCCCGCGAGTTGTATAATGTATGGGTGAGGAAAGCTACCTTCTCGCCAATTTCCCCCAAGGCCACTGAGACACAGTCGATCGATACTCTCTCTCTCTCTCTTGCACTCGATTGCCATCAGTGATGACAACACCCTGCTTGCAACTCGCTAATGTTAGCACGAAAATATACCTCAGAATAAGGGAATAATAGGGAAAATAGGTGATAACTGAAGGATAGGAGGAAAGTGGGGAAGGAGGGGAGGTAGAGGACTGAGATTTTGCATGGCCCAGGGGCCAAAAAAAAAAATAAAAAATAAAAAAATAAAAATATTTTTTTTTTTTTTTTCGATGTCAAAAGTTGATTTTTAATTTTACTTACTCAGGAGAGTCTTCCCGCAGTCCGCCGGGGGAACTCTTAAGAGTCTCCCCGCAGCTCCCGGGTTAAGCCACGTTGGTGTTATTGATTCTTTCCACTCCGGTGCTGATATTAAGCCACGTTGGTGTTATTGATTCTTTGCACTCCGGTGCTGATATTAAGCCACGTTGGTGTTATTGATTCTTTCCACTCCGGTGCTGATATTAAGCCACGTTGGTGTTATTGATTCTTTCCACTCCGGTGCTGATATTAAGCCACGTTGGTGTTATTGATTCTTGCCACTCCGGTGCTGATATTAAGCCACGTTGGTGTTATTGATTCTTGCCACTCCGGTGCTGATATTAAGCCACGTTGGTGTTATTGATTCTTGCCACTCCGGTGCTGATATTAAGCCACGTTGGTGTTATTGATTCTTTTCACTCCGGTGCTGATATTAAGCCACGTTGGTGTTATTGATTCTTGCCACTCCGGTGCTGATATTAAGCCACGTTGGTGTTATTGATTCTTGCCACTCCGGTGCTGATATTAAGCCACGTTGGTATTATTGATTCTTGCCACTCCGGTGCTGATATTAAGCCATGTTGGTGTTATTGATTCTTGCCACTCCGGTGCTGATATTAAGCCACGTTGGTGTTATTGATTCTTTCCACTCCGGTGCTGATATTAAGCCACGTTGGTGTTATTGATTCTTGCCACTTCGGTGCTGATATTAAGCCACGTTGGTGTTATTGATTCTTTCCACTCCGGTGCTGATATTAAGCCACGTTGGTGTTATTGATTCTTGCCACTCCGGTGCTGATATTAAGCCACGTTGGTGTTATTGATTCTTTCCACTCCGGTGCTGATATTAAGCCACGTTGGTGTTATTGATTCTTTGCACTCCGGTGCTGATATTAAGCCACGTTGGTGTTATTGATTCTTTCCACTCCGGTGCTGATATTAAGCCACGTTGGTGTTATTGATTCTTTCCACTCCGGTGCTGATATTAAGCCACGTTGGTGTTATTGATTCTTGCCACTCCGGTGCTGATATTAAGCCACGTTGGTGTTATTGATTCTTGCCACTCCGGTGCTGATATTAAGCCACGTTGGTGTTATTGATTCTTGCCACTCCAGTGCTGATATTAAGCCACGTTGGTGTTATTGATTCTTTTCACTCCGGTGCTGATATTAAGCCACGTTGGTGTTATTGATTCTTGCCACTCCGGTGCTGATATTAAGCCACGTTGGTGTTATTGATTCTTGCCACTCCGGTGCTGATATTAAGCCACGTTGGTGTTATTGATTCTTGCCACTCCGGTGCTGATATTAAGCCATGTTGGTGTTATTGATTCTTGCCACTCCGGTGCTGATATTAAGCCACGTTGGTGTTATTGATTCTTTCCACTCCGGTGCTGATATTAAGCCACGTTGGTGTTATTGATTCTTGCCACTTCGGTGCTGATATTAAGCCACGTTGGTGTTATTGATTCTTTCCACTCCGGTGCTGATATTAAGCCACGTTGGTGTTATTGATTCTTGCCACTCCGGTGCTGATATTAAGCCACGTTGGTGTTATTGATTCTTTCCACTCCGGTGCTGATATTAAGCCACGTTGGTGTTATTGATTCTTTCCACTCCGGTGCTGATATTAAGCCACGTTGGTGTTATTGATTCTTTCCACTCCGGTGCTGATATTAAGCCACGTTGGTGTTATTGATTCTTTCCACTCCGGTGCTGATATTAAGCCACGTTGGTGTTATTGATTCTTTCCACTCCGGTGCTGATATTAAGCCACGTTGGTGTTATTGATTCTTGCCACTCCGGTGCTGATATTAAGCCACGTTGGTGTTATTGATTCTTTCCACTCCGGTGCTGATATTAAGCCACGTTGGTGTTATTGATTCGTTCCACTCTGGTGCTGATATTAAGCCACGTTGGTGTTATTGATTCGTTCCACTCCGGTGCTGATATTAAGCCACGTTGGTGTTATTGATTCTTTCCAATCCGGTGCTGATATTAAGCCACGTTGGTGTTATTGATTCTTTCCACTCCGGTGCTGATATTAAGCCACGTTGGTGTTATTGATTCTTGCCACTCCGGTGCTGATATTAAGCCACGTTGGTGTTATTGATTCTTTCCACTCCGGTGCTGATATTAAGCCACGTTGGTGTTATTGATTTTTGCCACTCCGGTGCTGATATTAAGCCACGTTGGTGTTATTGATTCTTTCCACTCCGGTGCTGATATTAAGCCACGTTGGTGCTATTGATTCTTTCCACTCCGGTGCTGATATTAAGCCACGTTGGTGTTATTGATTCTTTCCACTCCGGTGCTGATATTAAGCCACGTTGGTGTTATTGATTCTTTCCACTCCGGTGCTGATATTAAGCCACGTTGGTGTTATTGATTCTTTCCATTCCGGTGCTGATATTAAGCCACGTTGGTGTTATTGATTCTTTCCACTCCGGTGCTGATATTAAGCCACATTGGTGTTATTGATTCTTGCCACTCCGGTGCTGATATTAAGCCACGTTGGTGTTATTGATTCTTTCCACTCCGGTGCTGATATTAAGCCACGTTGGTGTTATTGATTCTTTGCACTCCGGTGCTGATATTAAGCCACGTTGGTGTTATTGATTCTTTCCACTCCGGTGCTGATATTAAGCCACGTTGGTGTTATTGATTCTTTCCACTCCGGTGCTGATATTAAGCCACGTTGGTGTTATTGATTCTTGCCACTCCGGTGCTGATATTAAGCCACGTTGGTGTTATTGATTCTTGCCACTCCGGTGCTGATATTAAGCCACGTTGGTGTTATTGATTCTTTCCACTCCGGTGCTGATATTAAGCCACGTTGGTGTTATTGATTCTTTTCACTCCGGTGCTGATATTAAGCCACGTTGGTGTTATTGATTCTTTCCACTCCGGTGCTGATATTAAGCCACATTGGTGTTATTGATTCTTGCCACTCCGGTGCTGATATTAAGCCACGTTGGTGTTATTGATTCTTGCCACTCCGGTGCTGATATTAAGCCACGTTGGTGTTATTGATTCTTTCCACTCCGGTGCTGATATTAAGCCACGTTGGTATTATTGATTCTTGCCACTCCGGTGCTGATATTAAGCCACGTTGGTGTTATTGATTCTTGCCACTCCGGTGCTGATATTAATCCATGTTGGTGTTATTGATTCTTGCCACTCCGGTGCTGATATTAAGCCACGTTGGTGTTATTGATTCTTTCCACTCCAGTGCTGATATTAAGCCACGTTGGTGTTATTGATTCTTGCCACTCCGGTGCTGATATTAAGCCACGTTGGTGTTATTGATTCTTTCCACTCCGGTGCTGATATTAAGCCACGTTGGTGTTATTGATTCTTTCCACTCCGGTGCTGATATTAAGCCACGTTGGTGTTATTGATTCTTTCCACTCCGGTGCTGATATTAAGCCACGTTGGTGTTATTGATTCTTGCCACTCCGGTGCTGATATTAAGCCACGTTGGTGTTATTGATTCTTTCCACTCCGGTGCTGATATTAAGCCACGTTGGTGTTATTGATTCTTTCCACTCCGGTGCTGATATTAAGCCACGTTGGTGTTATTGATTCTTTCCACTCCGGTGCTGATATTAAGCCACGTTGGTGTTATTGATTCGTTCCACTCCGGTGCTGATATTAAGCCACGTTGGTGTTATTGATTCTTTCCACTCCGGTGCTGATATTAAGCCACGTTGGTGTTATTGATTCTTTCCACTCCGGTGCTGATATTAAGCCACGTTGGTGTTATTGATTCGTTCCACTCCGGTGCTGATATTAAGCCACGTTGGTGTTATTGATTCTTTCCACTCCGGTGCTGATATTAAGCCACGTTGGTGTTATTGATTCTTTCCACTCAGGTGCTGATATTAAGCCACGTTGGTGTTATTGATTCTTTCCACTCCGGTGCTGATATTAAGCCACGTTGGTGTTATTGATTCTTGCCACTCCGGTGCTGATATTAAGCCATGTTGGTGTTATTGATTCTTGCCACTCCGGTGCTGATATTAAGCCACGTTGGTGTTATTGATTCTTTTCACTCCGGTGCTGATATTAAGCCACGTTGGTGTTATTGATTCTTGCCACTCCGGTGCTGATATTAAGCCACGTTGGTGTTATTGATTCTTGCCACTCCGGTGCTGATATTAAGCCACGTTGGTGTTATTGATTCTTGCCACTCCGGTGCTGATATTAAGCCACGTTGGTGTTATTGATTCTTTCCACTCCGGTGCTGATATTAAGCCACATTGGTATTATTGATTCTTGCCACTCCGGTGCTGATATTAAGCCACGTTGGTGTTATTGATTCTTGCCACTCCGGTGCTGATATTAAGCCAAGTTGGTGTTATTGATTCTTGCCACTCCGGTGCTGATATTAAGCCACGTTGGTGTTATTGATTCTTTACACTCCGGTGCTGATATTAAGCCATATTGGTGTTATTGATTCGTTCCACTCCGGTGCTGATATTAAGCCACGTTGGTGTTATTGATTCTTTCCACTCCGGTGCTGATATTAAGCCACGTTGGTGTTATTGATTCTTTCCACTCCGGTGCTGATATTAAGCCACGTTGGTGTTATTGATTCTTGCCACTCCGGTGCTGATATTAAGCCACGTTGGTGTTATTGATTCGTTCCACTCCGGTGCTGATATTAAGCCACGTTGGTGTTATTGATTCTTTCCACTCGGGTGCTGATATTAAGCCACGTTGGTGTTATTGATTCTTTCCACTCAGGTGCTGATATTAAGCCACGTTGGTGTTATTGATTCTTTCCACTTATTCCGGTCCTATGGCACCTAGAGGGCTCAGATTTGTAAGGGAACTGTGTAAGTATCCCACGCACCCATGCCGATGGTTGAACACTCTCAAAGTCCAACCGCGTGCGCGTGAGCGCGCAAAACATGTTTTTTTTGGGGAAATGCCTTCAATTTTTTACTCTTGTAAAATCCGTTTTCGGGGGCTCTGTAGGACCATTTTTTGAGCTTTTTGATCGGTATTTCATGGTTTTTCCTTCATTCCTATCCCATTCGCTATAGTTTCTGGAATAAAAAAAAAAAATCAGAATCAGCCGGTCCTGGGTGGGTACATTTATAAATATTTAGCTGGTACTCAGCGGGTAGACAAGTTTTCTCTCCTATATCTCTCTTCGTCGACTATTTCTCTCTTCATCGTTTCTTATTACCTTTCCCTCATGTTTAGCCCCATTAGTCTTCAAATATTAAGACTTTCGGCCGATTAGTTTGGCGAATTTAAGATCTTGTGCCCTATTTCTTTGACAATAGTACGAACTTTGGTACCATTTAGGTGTTGATATTTTCCTGGCAATCGATAGCGAGCCTGTAATGTACGTGGAACCGTCCTTTGGCCGGGAAATTAGTCTACCGAAAAACGTACAAATATATCTTAAAGGGTGGGGGGGGGGGTCTTGATGGAGATCTAGCGAGGAAACTTAAAAAAAAACACACTCTCACCTTAAGCTTTAACTCCCATCATCGACTCTCTTTATGTCCTTAAAGTTTTCCAGTCCTAATTGTTCCCGTTACAACTTTTCTCTCTTCATCGTGTCTTAATTCCTTTTCCTTGGGTTTTACTTTTTCTTCTAAATTGCTCTGGACAAGTGGCTGGGCTTAAGGGGGAGGTAGTTGCGTTTTCTGGCCCTCCCTTCTCCCTCATGTTTAGCCCCATTAGTTTTGAAATTTTAAGACGTTCGCCCAACCAGTTTATCTATTTTAAGACCTTTCGCCACATTTCTTAGTCAATATTTAGAACTTCCGTGCCATTTAGTACTGTATAATACAATTTTGTTATGTGTATGAAGAAGACAAAAGGCAAAGCTGTCTGTAACAAGTGTCTACTCCAAAGATGAAAGAGTGATAAGTCCCTATTTAATGTTTCTTTTTTCCTTTGGTGTATTGGAAGGAAGTGTGGAATGCTTGTTTAGTGTAGTGATATGAATAGGAGGAGGAGGTGTTTGTCAGAGTTCCCTGTATTACTCTCAGTGTAGGTGAGAAACAAACAGAAACAGTGAGGGAAGCCAGACAAATAATACAGGAGTTCCAGCAATTCCTTATCACATGGCTATGAGGCCTTCCCTGAGTATTGCCCTGCTCGATTGGTGTCTATAATCTCCATGCAATTTCCCCACAATACTACATTTAGGGAAAACCTCACGTTATGTTTTCAGATTAGGAATTTATTTTATTTTATTTATTTATTTATTTATTTATTTATTTATTTTGGTTTTACCAAACCCCATTACACATCTGATTACCATATAAGGTAAATTTCCATGGATACAAAGATCAGTATGACATAATTATATAAAATTTATATATTACATATTGTATAATATATAGTCTCTATATATATATATATATATATATATAATGTTTACAATGCTGATAAAAAGAGCAATGTACAGAAGTTGTTTAGAAAGCAAAATAATATAGGTTTTATAGGCAGATCTTATGAACATTAATCAAAAGATGTGATCCTCACCCTTTACAATTCGTTAGTCCATCCACTTCTGGAATATTGCGTTCAGTACTGGTGCCTCTTCTACCATAAAGACATAGACAAACTAGAGGGAGGAGCAAAGCATATGAGGAGCGTCTTGAGGATTTTTTTGTTTTGTTTATTTTTTAAAAACCCACTGAGCCCCAGCGACGCAGGGTTTGCGTCCACAATGTATGTAACGCTAAACCCCAGCGACGCATGGTTTGCGTCCTGGCCGGTCCCGGTCCCAATTATTCCGGTCCTATGGCACCTAGAGGGCTCAGATTTGTATGGGAACTGTGTAAGTATCCCACGCACCCATGCCGATGGTTGAACACTCTCAAAGTCCAACCGCGTGCGCGTGAGCGCGCAAAACATGTTTTTTTGGGGGAAATGCCTTCAATTTTTTACTCTTGTAAAATCCGTTTTCGGGGGCTCTGTAGGACCATTTTTTGAGCTTTTTGATCGGTTTTTCATGGTTTTTCCTTCATTCCTAACCCATTCGCTATTGTTTCTGGAATAAAAAAAAAAATCAGAATCAGCCGGTCCTGGGTGGTACATTTATAAATATTTAGCGGTACTCAGCGGGTAGACAAGTTTTCTCTCCTATATCTCTCTTCGTCGACTATTTCTCTCTTCATCGTTTCTTATTACCTTTCCCTCATGTTTAGCCCCATTAGTCTTCAAATATTAAGACTTTCGGCCGATTAGTTTGGCGAATTTAAGATCTTGTGCCCTATTTCTTTGACAATAGTACGAACTTTGGTACCATTTAGGTGTTGATATTTTCCTGGCAATCAATAGCGAGCCTGTAATGTACGTGGAACCGTCCTTTGGCCGGGAAATTAGTCTACCGAAAAACGTACAAATATATCTTAAAGGGGGGGGGGGGGGTCTTGATGGAGATCTAGCGAGGAAACTTAAAAAAAAAACACACTCTCACCTTAAGCTTTAACTCCCATCATCGACTCTCTTTATGTCCTTAAAGTTTTCCAGTCCTAATTGTTCCCGTTACAACTTTTCTCTCTTCATCGTGTCTTAATTCCTTTTCCTTGGGTTTTACTTTTTCTTCTAAATTGCTCTGGACAAGTGGCTGGGCTTAAGGGGGAGGTAGTTGCGTTTTCTGGCCCTCCTTCTCCCTCATGTTTAGCCCCATTAGTTTTGAAATTTTAAGACGTTCGCCCAACCAGTTTATCTATTTTAAGACCTTTCGCCAAATTTCTTAGTCAATATTTAGAACTTCCGTGCCATTTAGTACTGTATAATACAATGTTGTTATGTGTATGAAGAAGACAAAAGGCAAAGCTGTCTGTAACAAGTGTCTACTCCAAAGATGAAAGAGTGATAAGTCCCTATTTAATGTTTCTTTTTTCCTTTGGTGTATTGGAAGGAAGTGTGGAATGCTTGTTTAGTGTAGTGATATGAATAGGAGGAGGAGGTGTTTGTCAGAGTTCCCTGTATTACTCTCAGTGTAGGTGAGAAACAAACAGAAACAGTGAGGGAAGCCAGACAAATAATACAGGAGTTCCAGCAATTCCTTATCACATGGCTATGAGGCCTTCCCTGAGTATTGCCCTGCTCGATTGGTGTCTATAATCTCCATGCAATTTCCCCACAATACTACATTTAGGGAAAACCTCACGTTATGTTTTCAGATTAGGAATTTATTTTATTTTATTTATTTATTTATTTATTTATTTATTTATTTTGGTTTTACCAAACCCCATTACACATCTGATTACCATATAAGGTAAATTTCCATGGATACAAAGATCAGTATGACATAATTATATAAAATTTATATATTACATATTGTATAATATATAGTCTCTCTCTCTCTCTCTCTATATATATATATATATATATATATATATATATATATATATATATAATGTTTACAATGCTGATAAAAAGAGCAATGTACAGAAGTTGTTTAGAAAGCAAAATAATATAAGTTTTATAGGCAGATCTTATGAACATTAATCAAAAGATGTGATCCTCACCCTTTACAATTCGTTAGTCCATCCACTTCTGGAATATTGCGTTCAGTACTGGTGCCTCTTCTACCATAAAGACATAGACAAACTAGAGGGAGGAGCAAAGCATATGAGGAGCGTCTTGAGGATTTTTTTGTTTTGTTTATTTTTTTAAAACCCACTGAGCCCCAGCGACGCAGGGTTTGCGTCCACAATGTATGTAACGCTAAACCCCAGCGACGCATGGTTTGCGTCCTGGCCGGTCCGGTCCCAATTATTCCGGTCCTATGGCACCTAGAGGGCTCAGATTTGTATGGGAACTGTGTAAGTATCCCACGCACCCATGCCGATGGTTGAACACTCTCAAAGTCCAACCGCGTGCGCGTGAGCGCGCAAAACATGTTTTTTTTGGGGAAATGCCTTCAATTTTTTACTCTTGTAAAATCCGTTTTCGGGGGCTCTGTAGGACCATTTTTTGAGCTTTTTGATCGGTTTTTCATGGTTTTTCCTTCATTCCTAACCCCTTCGCTATTGTTTCTGGAATAAAAAAAAATCAGAATCAGCCGGTCCTGGGTGGTACATTTATAAATATTTAGCTGGTACTCAGCGGGTAGACAAGTTTTCTCTCCTATATCTCTCTTCGTCGACTATTTCTCTCTTCATCGTGTCTTATTACCTTTCCCTCATGTTTAGCCCCATTAGTCTTCAAATATTAAGACTTTCGGCCGATTAGTTTGGCGAATTTAAGATCTTGTGCCCTATTTCTTTGACAATAGTACGAACTTTGGTACCATTTAGGTGTTGATATTTTCCTGGCAATCGATAGCGAGCCTGTAATGTACGTGGAACCGTCCTTTGGCCGGGAAATTAGTCTACCGAAAAACGTACAAATATATCTTAAAGGGGGGGGGGGGGGGTCTTGATGGAGATCTAGCGAGTTAACTTAAAAAAAAACACACTCTCACCTTAAGCTTTAACTCCCATCATCGACTCTCTTTATGTCCTTAAAGTTTTCCAGTCCTAATTGTTCCCGTTACAACTTTTCTCTCTTCATCGTGTCTTAATTCCTTTTCCTTGGGTTTTACTTTTTCTTCTAAATTGCTCTGGACAAGTGGCTGGGCTTAAGGGGGAGGTAGTTGCGTTTTCTGGCCCTCCTTCTCCCTCATGTTTAGCCCCATTAGTTTTGAAATTTTAAGACGTTCGCCCAACCAGTTTATCTATTTTAAGACCTTTCGCCACATTTCTTAGTCAATATTTAGAACTTCCGTGCCATTTAGTACTGTATAATACAATTTTGTTATGTGTATGAAGAAGACAAAAGGCAAAGCTGTCTGTAACAAGTGTCTACTCCAAAGATGAAAGAGTGATAAGTCCCTATTTAATGTTTCTTTTTTCCTTTGGTGTATTGGAAGGAAGTGTGGAATGCTTGTTTAGTGTAGTGATATGAATAGGAGGAGGAGGTGTTTGTCAGAGTTCCTTGTATTACTCTCAGTGTAGGTGAGAAACAAACAGAAACAGTGAGGGAAGCCAGACAAATAATACAGGAGTTCCAGCAATTCCTTATCACATGGCTATGAGGCCTTCCCTGAGTATTGCCCTGCTCGATTGGTGTCTATAAACTCCATGCAATTTCCCCACAATACTACATTTAGGGAAAACCTCACGTTATGTTTTCAGATTAGGAATTTATTTTATTTTATTTATTTATTTATTTATTTATTTATCTATTTATTTTGGTTTTACCAAACCCCATTACACATCTGATTACCATATAAGGTAAATTTCCATGGATACAAAGATCAGTATGACATAATTATATAAAATTTATATATTACATATTGTATAATATATAGTCTCTCTCTCTCTCTCTCTCTCTCTCTCTATATATATATATATATATATTGTTACGACCGGGCACTCGGGTACACTAGGGCTCTTACACAGGACTCGAGTATGGCTCGCTGCCACAACGGAAACACACGATCCCAACCCCAGAGTACTGCCAGCCGAACAAAAAACGCCACTACCCTCCAGAGTTCTATCTGCTATAACGGGGTATACAAGAACTCGGTACTAGCGTTTCACACAACAGACTAATAACAAGACGGGAGTTATCTAGTCTGGTCAACAATCAAACAAAGAAGAAAGTACTACAACACTAAAGAATAGTGTTGGCCGAAGCCGAAGTAATCCACCCTTGAACTAAGAACTTAAGAAGTCCTCCACCCTCTACTTCGGATCGGCACTATTACGTTACGTTAAACAATAGTCCTCGAGCATCAAGCAAGGAATCTTCTGATAAGTTAGATGCTTCTCGAATACTCATAAGAAGTAAGTATCGGATTTTGAACAGCAATTTAATGAATAACTCACTGGTAATTAAAGGCTTTAAATTGACATAAGAAGAATTATAAGAATAAGAATAAGCAATAGGATATGGCAAACATTAAGAAGAAGTACTCCGACAATGCACTGGCAATAGCCTACTAAGATTGTGCTCGTGGGCCACTAATCTCTGAAGTAGCTAAGCGTGCCACACATGAAATCAATAGTGCATAAACAATAACATACATAAGGAGAAGCTTCAATACTATGCTGTATCTGCTGGTCGAGCAAAGTCTAGCTGGGATATCTAAGGTTAGGAAACAATGGCTGAGCAAGCGGCTCGTAGCCTAGCGAGGTCCTTAAGACTGTGCGGCCAAATTACGGTAATTGACGGGATGCTCTCTTGAGAGATCCAGATCACTAGTATCTGGTTCTCTCCTGGCGATCCTCTCAAAGTCAAGCAAATGAGATAGCACAGTGTTGGGTGGCACAGGCAAAAGCCCTCACTCGCAACACAGTGCTAAACTCCCACGGTACACAATCAAAAAGACCCCCTAGGCTTCCCACGTCTCCGTTGCAATTGTGCTGGTTCAACCAACCTAGCACTCATAGGAAATCACAACTCGAGGAACCCTATCCCAGTCTAGCATTACCTAAACCAGCAGAAAACAGGAACATGAATAATAGTACACAGGGAAATACATATACGAGTGCAACAAACATCAATCAATCCTATTCTAGTTAACCCTTCCAAAAATAGGCTATCTAACAGGCACTTATCTCGTGAGAACTCAAGCGATAATACTTTGGCTGACTAAATCTGCACCAAAGGGGTCATTGAGGTTATAAAGGGTCGAGAAGAGAAGAAGGTAGGCTGTTCAGAGAGTAGAGAAAGTTCACATCAGTCGGAAGAATATGGATAGTTGCAAGGGATATGAGAGGTCGCTTTGCCTGATGAGTTCTGATCTAAAAATGGCGAGACCTCCCTTTTTATACTCGGCCCCGTAGCGAGCATAACGGCAATCATGACGTCACATTCTCTCTCTCAATCTGGGATCGACAAAGGATTCCCACGCTCTTGATGAGGGGGGAGGGAGGGGGGAAGGAGGGAGGAGGGAGTGAGGCCTACACACCTCGTGGCGCGCACACTGTCCTCCGTTACATAACTCGCTCTCTCTCATCACATCATACAAGTCCCACACACAATACTTATATCTAATGATATAAAATAGAACTCGTTGACTTAGAAGAAAACAAAATACATAATGATAATACTTATAGTACAACGGTTCACATAAACTGAGTTAGGAAACTCTACACAGACTACAGCCAAAGTTCCTGCCCTGACGATCCTAGCGAGAGTGGGGCCTGACTGGGCGTTCTGTACAGCATGCTCATACTCGACATGCGTCACACCTCCCCAAGATTTTACTTGCTCAACCCTGAGCTAAAATCTGATATACAGAACCCCATCAAACCCCCTCACACCCAGCGACCGCATGGCACTAAAACAACGCTGAGTTTATCACTAAAACACATCTTATAAAAAAAAATTCACATTTCATAACTCCTCCCAACAATAGTAAAAGACATAATATCATGCTCCCAGAGCGAGCTTACAGCAGCTCAGCCGTTTGATAGTTCGTGGACTACTCAAACACTACAGGCTATGACAAACTTATACAATTATCTATATCAAAAAGAAAGAGTTTTTATATGATTTTTATATTTTAATATGTTTTTTTCCGGCTGCACTATAAGGGCAGCCTATTTTTCTTCTATACCAAACGCTCAACTCCTGCTTTACGACCCAATACGCTGGGCTACAACCGCGAGCCAACAAGCATCAAGCGCAAAATACTACTCAAACCAAAGCAGGAGGCTACCCGTGTGTCAATTTACCCAGGATCATATACCCCTGAACGACCACATGCAACCTCGTTGTCACAACCGGCAATATGGCTTATGTCCAGGTTATATACCAATAACCTTAGTGACCACCTGGTCAGCCTCATATTCCGATTGTGAAACGGGTCCAAGATCTTGAGAGGGTAATGATCTGGGTAAACTACACCGACCGGACCATATGCTGGAACATAGATCTCGAAATGCCCCAGCGCATCATCGTCCTTTTCACTTTCATTCATCAGGCTCTGACACGTTGCTGGTGCATTCTTAAGTCCGTCAGGCACAACATTGCACTGGTAGGTACTCCCGTCCACAACAAAACCACATACCTCTTTAGCACGCTCGGACAAAGTTACAAGCAACGACCACTCACGACATTCCTTATCCCTCAGATCCTTCGTCCACACGTAATCCAGCTCTGCTTGCACCATAGGCTGTCGAGCAGGATTTATACGGCAGGGAATTAAACTGAGCCTTGCACTATCTCCAGCCTGCATGTCGGATTCTACCCCGTACCTCAGGCCTGGAGAAGCAACAAACATGCGAAAGTACTGCCATAGCCTAGTAAATAACTGCCTTGCACTGTCTCCACGAACAACATGCCTTGTGCCCTCCCACAACCCAGCCGAGACCGCAGCTTCTAACCTGTAGTCTCCCTCCTTCTCCACCTTCGTCCCTAGAACAGCCAGGTCATGAGAGGGACAATCAGTACCACCCGTGCAGTCACTCCCACAGTTCATTATTGCTAAGGCTTCCCCGCCGATACCGTACATGCGCACCCCCGCATTCCTTGTGACGACATCTGCCTGCGCAGCATCACCGCTTTCAGCGACATGGCCAGATACAGTCGGTCTATGGTAGGGCTGTTGCATTAGACTAGAGCAGCATTGGGAGGCTATGCGACGACCGGGCACTGCGATACCACAGCCGACCTTACCAATCTGCTCAATGTCCTCCTTTTGACCACCACCCTTGGCAGCCATGGGTCGACCCTGACCTGGCAACCATGCCAAGGCCTCGTCGCCCACCTTAAACCACCGAAACAACGAGGCTAACGGTCTTTTAACAGTCACATGACCTGCCTGCGGAACATCTCGCACCGCCCGAGTTGTGAGACTCAGGGGCTCGGCACGACCAGTGGGGTATGAACCGAGCTGGTGCTGGAGTGCTGCACACTGCTGCTCAGGCAGGTCCTCTAGCACTTCCACAGCCACCAGACTCGTGTCCCCCGCCCACGGCTCCGCCGAGACATAACAATCCCTACTCTCCTCCACCTGTGCCCTACTGCCCCCCTCTCCTTCTCCACCTTGGCCGCGGCAAACCAACGCAGGGACAGTAGGCTGCGCAGGTGGTTGCCTCACAAACTCCTCCACCAGGTTCACATGACATGCTTCCCCGTCCTCGTGTTTAATCTCGACAGCACCATTACCACACTTCTGAACTTCCGGATCCTCCAACTGAGCAACCCTTTTTTCTCTCTGTGTGTAATGTTGCTGCCTCTGAGTCTCTTCCGGCCCTACCTCCTCACTAGCTGTGACAGGTCCTGGGGCCTCTCCAGACTCTAACATAGGTGCTAATACTGAATCAACCAGGAGAGCCGCCGAGTCAAAACTCTTAAAACCAACTCCAGCTTTAGCCTCCTCCTGTTGATCGTTCCTCTGCTGGTCGGAAGACGGAGGACTAGGCTGTGACACTTTAGCTGTCCGAGCCCGGGTGACAGCACACGCCATGGGTTGTGCCTGGCACCGCTCGACACACTCTTGTTCTCCCCCACTCACGTCGGCCGGCCTCTCGGCAACGACTAAGGGTAGAACCTCAGAAGCGGGCATTGCAAAGTCGTTGCCGAGAAGAAGGTCGACGCCCTCCACTGGCAGTTTCTCCACAATCCCAACATCCAATTCACGTGCCACACCATCCACCTCCAACTCCAACCGCACCAGCGGGTATGACCGAGTTGCATTAATACCCTGCACCACTACCACCCGAGCCGCATTTATAGGGTAGCCAGTCAAATTGTTCATCAGAGTCTGGGAAGCACCTGTATCACGCAAGACCTCTACTCCATGCTTGCGCCCCGCCCACATCACGCAACCCCGTCCTCTATGGTCGCAAAAAAACATCCTGAGCAGGGTTCGAGCCTCTCAGGTGTTTCTGCATTGGCTGTGCCTCAGCCTCTGACGAACTGCCCCGGGCAAACTCAGAAGACTTCGGAGACACACCAATGTTGCAGGCCAAAGACACAGCTGCTGTAGGTGGTTTGCTAGGACAGACTCTTGCAAAGTGCCCCTTTTCATGACAATGATAACACTCCAACTCCCCTCTGGGCTTCCCTTGGTACTGGGAAGGGCCCGGCCCCTTCTTAAATGGGACGGTGCTAGTCTTGTGGTCAGTCTTGGTATCATAGCTCTTGTACTTGTTTGCATAATGTATATCACTAACTCGGGGGGGTGGGGTGTCACGCCCCTTGTTACCTGCCTCACTACGCTGGGCAGACCCGCACCCACGAATTAATGATAGCCGGAGGTCAGCCATCTCAGCTGCCTCCTGTAGAGTTTTAGGGTTCTTTTCTTTAATAGTTAAAGTCATATCTGCACCAGTACACTTATAAAACTGCTCGAGCAGAAACAGCTCAGTCAACTGTTCGGCCGTCTCAGCTTTCTCAGAACGTGTCCAGTTAGCAAGTGCATCTTTTAAGTCCCGGGCATGTTCAAGAAAGGTCGCCTCCCTAGTCTTCGTAACACCCCGAAACTTCAATCGATATGTTTCTGGTTGCAACTCGTATGCCCGTAGGACAGCTCTCTTCAATACTGGGTAGTCAATGCAAGACTCTAAAGGCAGTGCATCATAAGCCTTCAGACCCTTACCCGTAAGTCTTGAGGAGACCAGAGCTGCCCACTTCTCTTCAGGCCAATTATGCTCCCTACACTTCTTCTCAAAACGATTAAAAAATTCTGTGACTTCAGTTTCACTAAATGCCGGCACCAACTTGACTAAGTGGGACAAGGACTGTTCTCTTACTTGGCCCTCACGGCCCATCCGAATCCCTGTCGACTCTGCACGAGTCTTATCTAAATCTATTTGAGCACAATATTTCTCTGAGTCGTACCTAAGCTCAGCCTCGTGCCTCCTAATCTCAGCCTCAATCTCCTTCTCCTGCTTCCTAGACTCAATCTCCTGCTTCCTAGTCTCAGCCTCAATCTCCTTCTCATGCCTCCTAGACTCATTCTCCATTTTAGCAAGCTCGAGTTTAAATATCATCTCAGGAGACAGGCCGGAAGAGGGAGCTGCCA
This sequence comes from Lithodes maja, assembly GCA_037953745.1. Taxonomy (NCBI): domain Eukaryota; kingdom Metazoa; phylum Arthropoda; class Malacostraca; order Decapoda; family Lithodidae; genus Lithodes; species Lithodes maja. The sequence continues at coordinate 20,557 of JBAKBP010023066.1, forward strand.
CTACTGAAGGAGGGGGGGCAAGAACTGGGGAACCACCATACGCACCGCCCGAGGGCACTCCAATCTTCCAATGCTCATCCCTCTGTGGGAGAGTGCTAACCTCCGGCAACTGAGTGGACGGCACTGTGGGAGTCGAGTGAGAGGGGATCTGGGGAGGAACCCCCCCAAACGCCCTCTCCTCCGAAACCCCATGTCGCCCACGCAACACCCAGGAAATCAGCTCCCCCTTGGACATCCCTCCTACATTGGATAGACCCAAAACCTTGGCTATCAGGTGCAAGCCATAAACATTCACCCCAGTCAGCCTCTCCTCCGTCACATGGTACTGCTTACTCACAAAAAGTCTAGCATCCTCCTCACTAGTTACTAACGGCACCTCCTCACTTAGCATCTCTCGCTCCTCGTCAGTACTAGGGCCCGACATACTGAAGTTCACCAAAAAATTCTCGAGACAAAAGTGTTAAACTCCCTTATGCAAGCACTAATTACTAAATGAACTGGAGTCTCTTAAATGCTCTCCTAATTGCCTTACAAAAAAAAATATTCTTCAATATGTACGCTAAAGTACCAACAAACAAATGTTGTACAACTCTGCAAAAAATTATACTGTTCACAAAATCCTAAGCAAGGTCGCCATTTGTTACGACCGGGCACTCGGGTACACTAGGGCTCTTACACAGGACTCGAGTATGGCTCGCTGCCACAACGGAAACACACGATCCCAACCCCAGAGTACTGCCAGCCGAACAAAAAACGCCACTACCCTCCAGAGTTCTATCTGCTATAACGGGGTATACAAGAACTCGGTACTAGCGTTTCACACAACAGACTAATAACAAGACGGGAGTTATCTAGTCTGGTCAACAATCAAACAAAGAAGAAAGTACTACAACACTAAAGAATAGTGTTGGCCGAAGCCGAAGTAATCCACCCTTGAACTAAGAACTTAAGAAGTCCTCCACCCTCTACTTCGGATCGGCACTATTACGTTACGTTAAACAATAGTCCTCGAGCATCAAGCAAGGAATCTTCTGATAAGTTAGATGCTTCTCGAATACTCATAAGAAGTAAGTATCGGATTTTGAACAGCAATTTAATGAATAACTCACTGGTAATTAAAGGCTTTAAATTGACATAAGAAGAATTATAAGAATAAGAATAAGCAATAGGATATGGCAAACATTAAGAAGAAGTACTCCGACAATGCACTGGCAATAGCCTACTAAGATTGTGCTCGTGGGCCACTAATCTCTGAAGTAGCTAAGCGTGCCACACATGAAATCAATAGTGCATAAACAATAACATACATAAGGAGAAGCTTCAATACTATGCTGTATCTGCTGGTCGAGCAAAGTCTAGCTGGGATATCTAAGGTTAGGAAACAATGGCTGAGCAAGCGGCTCGTAGCCTAGCGAGGTCCTTAAGACTGTGCGGCCAAATTACGGTAATTGACGGGATGCTCTCTTGAGAGATCCAGATCACTAGTATCTGGTTCTCTCCTGGCGATCCTCTCAAAGTCAAGCAAATGAGATAGCACAGTGTTGGGTGGCACAGGCAAAAGCCCTCACTCGCAACAGTGCTAAACTCCCACGGTACACAATCAAAAAGACCCCCTAGGCTTCCCACGTCTCCGTTGCAATTGTGCTGGTTCAACCAACCTAGCACTCATAGGAAATCACAACTCGAGGAACCCTATCCCAGTCTAGCATTACCTAAACCAGCAGAAAACAGGAACATGAATAATAGTACACAGGGAAATACATATACGAGTGCAACAAACATCAATCAATCCTATTCTAGTTAACCCTTCCAAAAATAGGCTATCTAACAGGCACTTATCTCGTGAGAACTCAAGCGATAATACTTTGGCTGACTAAATCTGCACCAAAGGGGTCATTGAGGTTATAAAGGGTCGAGAAGAGAAGAAGGTAGGCTGTTCAGAGAGTAGAGAAAGTTCACATCAGTCGGAAGAATATGGATAGTTGCAAGGGATATGAGAGGTCGCTTTGCCTGATGAGTTCTGATCTAAAAATGGCGAGACCTCCCTTTTTATACTCGGCCCCGTAGCGAGCATAACGGCAATCATGACGTCACATTCTCTCTCTCAATCTGGGATCGACAAAGGATTCCCACGCTCTTGATGAGGGGGGAGGGATGGGGGAAGGAGGGAGGAGGGAGTGAGGCCTACACACCTCGTGGCGCGCACACTGTCCTCCGTTACATAACTCGCTCTCTCTCATCACATCATACAAGTCCCACACACAATACTTATATCTAATGATATAAAATAGAACTCGTTGACTTAGAAGAAAACAAAATACATAATGATAATACTTATAGTACAACGGTTCACATAAACTGAGTTAGGAAACTCTACACAGACTACAGCCAAAGTTCCTGCCCTGACGATCCTAGCGAGAGTGGGGCCTGACTGGGCGTTCTGTACAGCATGCTCATACTCGACATGCGTCACAATATATATATATATATATATAATGTTTACAATGCTGATAAAAAGAGCAATGTACAGAAGTTGTTTAGAAAGCAAAATAATATAGGTTTTATAGGCAGATCTTATGAACATTAATCAAAAGATGTGATCCTCACCCTTTACAATTCGTTAGTCCATCCACTTCTGGAATATTGCGTTCAGTACTGGTGCCTCTTCTACCATAAAGACATAGACAAACTAGAGGGAGGAGCAAAGCATATGAGGAGCGTCTTGAGGATTTTTTTTGTTTTGTTTATTTTTTTTAAAACCCACTGAGCCCCAGCGACGCAGGGTTTGCGTCCACAATGTATGTAACGCTAAACCCCAGCGACGCATGGTTTGCGTCCTGGCCGGTCCGGTCCCAATTATTCCGGTCCGATGGCACCTAGAGGGCTCAGATTTGTATGGGAACTGTGTAAGTATCCCACGCACCCATGCCGATGGTTGAACACTCTCAAAGTCCAACCGCGTGCGCGTGAGCGCGCAAAACATGTTTTTTTGGGGGAAATGCCTTCAATTTTTTACTCTTGTAAAATCCGTTTTCGGGGGCTCTGTAGGACCATTTTTTGAGCTTTTTGATCGGTTTTTCATGGTTTTTCCTTCATTCCTAACCCATTCGCTATTGTTTCTGGAATACAAAACAAATCAGAATCAGCCGGTCCTGGGTGGTACATTTATAAATATTTAGCTGGTACTCAGCGGGTAGACAATGAACGGAGGAAGGAAAAACACAGATAAAACAAAAAGGTCCATGTGCCTAAAGGCATCCTCCATTCATAAAATGTTTGTAACAACTGGGTTTAAACTTTTGTAGATTGTAAGTTTGTGGAAAGCAACTCGAGGGAAGTGAATTCCAAAGAGTAGTAGTTCTAGGGATACATGAATTTTGATAAGCAGAAGTTCTGCATTGTGGAGGAGAAATTGTAAATTCATGGGCGCTCTCAGCTGCCCTAGTTCTACGGGGAAAGATGTGGAGAGGCGGCACAATTGAAGCAAGTTCCTCGGAACAATTGCTGTGAAAATATCTGTAGAATAATGCACGGGATGCAATGTTTCTTCGTATGGATAATGTAGGAAGGTCCTGTGTGATTACAGGGTTATTGATTAATCTAATAGCTTTATTTTGAATTTTGTCCAACTGCCTCAATGCATCCACTCCACTTCCACTTCACAGAGGTAAACAGTAATCCATCTGAGAACGCACATGACTTTTATATATTACGGCCAACTGCTCGTCAGTGAAGAATTCTTGAACTCTGTACAGGAGTCCCAGTTTTTAGAGGCATTAAATTGTTTTCCCCTAACACAGTGGAGATTATGAGGCGACTTAATTAAAGTTTTCACGATCATCAAAAGCATCGACTATCTGAACTGCAGTAAGTACTTTACAATCGACCAGTCAAATTACACAAGGGAAAATGGTTACAAAATCATTGGTAAATAATTTAATTAGCAGATTCCAAGAACTTCTTCTTTAATCGAGTTGTGAATCTATGGAATGGGCTTCCCCGAAATGTTATAGGTTGCAACACCGTTGATTTTTTTAAAGTTCACCTAGACAAGCACCTTGCCCAAAACCCATAAATGACTGCGTTTGTAAATGAATGAATTATTTCCTTAGTACTGTATTGTTATTCTATTACCTAATTGCATTCACTCTTTATCATATCCTCTCTGAGAAACTGTTGGGCGCTTAAAGCAGCAGTAACTTAGAGAGCAAGAAACCTCGAGGGGTTGCAAGACTTATTGTAGTTTGATTTCCTTTGTACTCCTTTGTACTTTTTCGTGAATATTTCTAAAACCATTGGTCGTATCGTTTTGAAGGTTTCGTCATGTTATAGGGCTGCCTTAGTGTGAATAACTTAGTAGTCAGTCAGTAGCCAGCCCTTACTCCCACAAGGGGTAGGGAGGATCAGCAAGAGACACGAGAAAGGACAAAAAGGTGACTGGAGAACACATAACAGTTCGCTCACAAAAAGCAAGCACACAAACATTCAGAAGCACCAATCACTCATCAGCCCCCGAAATCAATGGCTTCACCTCAGATGTTATACTTCCGGACAAGGTCTCTTCACATCAACATCTGGGATAAAGACCTTCCAGGTTTGTAATTTAAAAGGATCCAGAAACCTTCATGTACAATCGCACTAATAAGTCATGTCCCAGCTGTCATTACGTTTGGCTTGCTCTGTGCTGTATTAATGTCTGTCAGATGTTGAATAGGGTGAGTAAGTGTAGGAAAATCTTTGTATATTTCACTCGAATTAAAGAAATGAAGCTTAGATATTGCTGATACCAATTATTGATCAAAACATACTTGGTGCCGAGACATCACTTATTAGTGCGACTGTACTTGAATTAACTTCCTCCATTCATTTCTGTCATTTGTTAATTCGTTTGCTAATTCTTTACTTAGTGCCCAGTTAAAATATTCCTGTGGCTTATGGATATACATATATATATATATATATATATATACAATCGGTCAGAAGTTAGTTGAACACAACAGTATTTCGGGTGGGTTTGGTTGGATGGTTATCATGACAGGGGTTGGTCTTGATCTGACACAACCTAACCTTTACAAATGTCAGCCCCGGAGTGGAAAGAATCAATAACACCAGCTTAGCTGGATTACCTACAACCAGCCTCGCAAGGATCAGGTGTTCCAGTGTTGCTTCTTTGACTTTCTATGCCTTTATGCACTCACTTTCACTCTCTTTAATTCCATTAGTGAGAGGCTCTATTTATTCATACATTTATTGATTCTATTTGTTTGCCAGACGCCGTAATTCCCGAGAAGGCGTGGCCATGAACATTAGGCATTTGTCAGGAATCGCTAGGTCAAGTTGCCAGGGCTTGATATCTACCCACCCTTTGATCAGCACCCAACGCTTTACTGACTATTCCATGGCTCGCTAGGTCAAGTTGCCAGGGCTTGATATCTACCCACCCTTTGATCAGCACCCAACGCTTTACTGACTATTCCATGGCTCGCTAGGTCAAGTTGCCAGGACTTGATATCTACCGACCCTTTGATCAGCACCCAACGCTTTACTGACTATTCCATGGCTCGCTAGGTCAAGTTGCCAGGGCTTGATATCTACCCACCCTTTGATCAGCACCCAACGCTTTACTGACTATTCCATGGCTCGCTAGGTCAAGTTGCCAGGGCTTGATATCTACCCACCCTTTGATCAGCACCCAACGCTTTACTGACTATTCCATGGCTCGCTAGGTCAAGTTGCCAGGGCTTGATATCTACCCACCCTTTGATCAGCACCCAACGCTTTTCTGACTATTCCATGGCACGCTAGGTCAAGTTGCCAGGGCTTGATATCTACCCACCCTTTGATCAGCACCCAACGCTTTACTGACTATTCCATGGCTCGCTAGGTCAGTTGCCAGGGCTTGATATCTACCCACCCTTTGATCAGCACCCAACGCTTTACTGACTATTCCATGGCTCACTAGGTCAAGTTGCCAGGGCTTGATATCTACCCACCCTTTGATCAGCACCCAACGCTTGCTTCACTGACTATTCCATGGCTCGCTAGGTCAAGTAGCCAGGGCTTGATATCTACCCACCCTTTGATCAGCACCCAATGCTTTACTGACTATTCCATGGCTCGCTAGGTCAAGTTGCCAGGGCTTGATATCTACCCACCCTTTGATCAGCACCCAACGCTTTACTGACTATTCCATGGCTCGCTAGGTCAAGTTGCCAGGGCTTGATATCTACCGACCCTTTGATCAGCACCCAACGCTTTACTGACTATTCCATGGCTCGCTAGGTCAAGTTGCCAGGGCTTGATATCTACCCACCCTTTGATCAGCACCCAACGCTTTACGAACTATTCCATGGCTCGCTAGGTCAAGTTGCCAGGGCTTGATATCTACCCACCCTCTGATCAGCACCCAACGCTTTACTGACTATTCCATGGCTCGCTAGGTCAAGTTGCCAGGGCTTGATATCTACCCACCCTTTGATCAGCACCCAACACTTTACTGACTACTCCACGGCTCGCTAGGTCAAGTTGCCAGGGCTTGATATCTACCCACCCTTTGATCAGCGCCCAACGCTTTTCTGACTATTCCATGGCTCGCTAGGTCAAGTTGCCAGGGCTTGATATCTACCCACCCTTTGATCAGCGCCCAACGCTTTTCTGACTATTCCATGGCTCGCTAGGTCAAGTTGCCAGGGCTTGATATCTACCCACCCTTTGATCAGCGCCCAACGCTTTTCTTACTATTCCATGGCTCGCTCTGCTAAATATGGAGGGAAAGCGACCAATCTATGTGTTGAGCCTAGGCAGATCAAATAGGCTACTAACCGTTGTTTATAGTTTAAATAGAACTTGAGAGACTATCAACCCTTCTGGATTATTAAGCCAGCACACTGGAAGTTATGCATAGAGTAAAGACTGTAGCCCCTTTTCGAGAACTCCAGTCCCTTGTAATGAGAGGTAAATATAGATAAATACACGGTCACCTACTCGGGGTTTGAAGCTCGCATGAACCTCTATATTGGTAGCTCGTCACAATACACACTGAAATTAATAGATGTGTAGGAATTAGGCTTAAGGGGATAGTGGCCGGGTTTTCGGTATATTAATTTATGTATTCATATATATTTTAGATTCCTCGCTGGACATCCATCAAACTTTAAAAAAAAAAAAAAAAAAAAACTAGACCTTTTAAGATAAGTTTGTAAATTTTTTGGTAGAACAATTTCCCGAGCGAAGGCCGGTTACTCATAAAATTACATGCTCGCTGTCGCTCGCCAGGAAAAATCGACACCTAAATGGCACGAAAGATCTTACAATTGACAGAAATGGAGCGAAAGTTCTTAAAATCGCCAAACTAATGGAGTGAACGTCTTAAAATCTCAAAAGCAATGGGGCTAAATATACTATATTATTAGTATATATTTATCAGTGAAATTTAATTACGATAACCCCTTCCGTACCGGGGTCGTCCATATAATTGTATTATGGCTTCTATTCGACGATTATATTCAGTTTAAAAAGGGCCTCCAGCAATGAATACGCTTCGAACTGTGTCGCTTAACCCCTTCTCTACCGGAGACGTCTTTTTTATTTTATTATAGCTCTATTTAGACGATTATATGTAATTTAAGAAGGATCTGTGGTAGTAAAAAGGGTTAAGTGAGATAGTTCGAAGCCTGTTGATTGCTGAGGGCTCTTTTTAAACTGAATAAGATCGTCTAATAGTAGTCAGAATAAAGTTAAAAAGACGTCGCGGTACAGAAGGGGTTAACCCTTTCTACTACCACAGATCCTTCTGGAACTGCAAAAAAAAAAAAAAAAATCATATAAATATAGCTAAATTAAACCGACGTCGCCGGTACAGAAGGGGTTAAGAAGGAATGTTATAAGATACTCACCTTGTGTTTGTAATTATGTGGCGTCGTAACGATAGTACAGGCGATTATCGGGCGGTGTACCGAAATACCTCTCTTATACAATATACCTACGAAACTAATATCAACGACTAAAGTTCGTTCCCCAAACTGCCACGTGTTAATCTGAATCACCTGGGGGTCGACAAACGAACCATTTATTAGGTGTAAATGGCACTTCTTTCAGATGCTTAGTTTGTCGAATCCAAGGTGTTTCAGATTCACTCAGTGGCTGGTTGTGGGAACGAACTTTTATCGTTGATAGTACAGTACATATGGCCTCATAAAGTTAAGTTAGGTTAGGTAAGGTTACCGGAGCGCGCCGGGAGATCATACCTATATATTCCTAACTCAGTATAGGTTAATAATGTGCCTAATAGTCCTAATGGGCTGATGGCCTTCCCAATCAAACTAAGAGGGTAATAAGAAAATCCTTTACTAAGCCAGGTAGTACTTACCTTGAGGAGTTGGTGTAGCAATAATTAGTTAAAATAGGACTTCAGAGGCTATCAAACCTTCTGGATTAATAAGCCAGCACACTGCAAGTCAAATACATTTTCAGGACTGGAGCCCCTTTACGAGAACCCGAGTCTCTTAATGGTGTAGGAAGTAATTCACTAGACGTAAATGCAGTTCTCGCAAGGAAGGTTTCGTGTTACTTCCACACCCTCAGCCATAGACTACATTATAACCTAGACACGAAAAGAAGACGCCACAAATCTGTAAATAGTGAGCCGCGCGTTCGAGAGATGGCAGCACGATCACAGAGGACAATGGGAGGGGAGGGTCCCCACAAAGACATTATATTGACTATCCTTGTCCTTGGTCCTCATTAATTCGTAGTAATCCCTACCTTGTACTGATAACGCTATTAATAAGCAATTGAACATTATCCAGAGACTCTGCAGACATGACATAGTTAAATAGACATAAGTAGAGGCTACTGTAAAGGCGCCAGTCATCGTGTAATTGTCGTCATTATGAGGAGGTACACAAGCAAAACTACTCCAACACCCGCCATTGTTGATGTGAGATTCGCGAGTTGCCAACGTCAATGGTGGGACAAAATATCCCTAGATGTCATAAGTATAAATGTCCAGTTTTAGTGCTACTTGACAAATTAACATCTACATAACATGTAACATACTAATATATATTCAAAATGACAATTTAATTCTTATTGTGTTGCTTGAAGGTATACAGCTTGCATCATATATGAGTAGCCTGTTTTATAGTGTATATGTATACTTAATGTTTTCATCTTGCTTATATATATCTAATTTATACTAAATAATTTACAAGTGTTTTTACCAACATTAATTAACTCTTAAATACGTTCCCTCTTTAATCTATTGCTCCCTCGTTTTGCGGATATTCCCTTAACTTTGGAAACACTGCAGCAAGCTAGCTGGCAGGCGCGCGCGGCGCACAGACTATCTATAATAAGGACAAGCCACTAAGGTGCTTTGCTACAGTACAATACAATAGTGCTGCCACCAAATCCCTAGGATGCGCGGCAAACTAACCGTGTGACGTCACGCTTTTGTGTCTAGGTTATATGTAGTCTATGCCCTCAGCTTTACAACTGCCGGGCCATCAGGGTTACCAAATCAAGACCGCTAGATAGTAAATAAATGCCCAAAATCGCTAGAATAATGCCACAGTCTTTAGAATATCACTCTAAAATATCTCAAATCTCCAGAGCCTCGCTAGAATAATGCCACAATCTCTATTATATCACTGTAAAATGGCTCAAATCTCTAGAATATCATTAAAACTCATGATGCCAGATGTAAAATTGTGCCTTTAGATCGAAGTAAATACCTCTAGATCTAGCGGAAAAGTAGCTAAATTGGCAACACTGCTGGTTATCCACTTTCACCCAACCCAACGAGCATCTAATAAGGAGAGACAACTCTCTGTTTTTTGTTGTAGGCCCCTGATACTTACCCCATCTATCGGCAAGCACCCATCAATAGAGAACGGTTAATATCGAACAGTAACTATACAGTTTATACCCCTCACTAGAAAATATATGTTCTTTAGAAAATGGGTTATATTCCAGCTATAACTATCCAATGTATATTAATTTTTCACAATCCATAATAGTTGTTATATTTCTTAACCCCTTCTGTACCGGTGACGTCCTTTTAACTTTATTCTGGCTACTATGACCCTATTATATTCAGTTTAAAATGGGCCTCCAGAATTTAACAGGCTTGGAACTATCTCACTCAACCATTTTCATTACCACAGATGTTTCTTAATCATCGTCTAAATATTGCTAGAATAATATTAAAAAGACTAAGACGGTAGAGAAGAGGTTAACTAACTGACTTCCTCCCCCTTCCCCCTCCGCATTCCCTACACAACGTACCTAACCTCCTTCTGTACCGGCGACGTCTTTTTATTTTATGTCTAGCAATATTTAGAGGATTGTGTGCAGTTTAAGATGGATCTGTGGTAGTAAAAAGGGTTAAGTAAGATAGCTCGAAGCCTATTAATTGGAATAAAATCGTCTAATAGTACCCAGATAAAAGCTAGACATACGTTGCCGGTACAGAAGGGGTTGTGTTCTAAGATACGTTATATTACAAAGATTATGTATGCTTGTCCCCTTTAGACTCAGCTAAATATGACCTCAACAACCATTGATGTAATGTAGAATATGAACAGTGTTCTTCATACAATTTTATTATTTTTGATTTTTTTTTAAAGTGATTGAATGAGACAAAAGGACCTCTCTCTGTCTCTCTTTCAACTTTGAAGGGACACTTATTACAGACAGCTTTGCCTTTTGACTCCTTCATATAAATTATTAACATTGCTATTAACATAGTTATTAACACCAATAACACACCAAGGGCAAACAAAATGCTTGAAACCTATTCTGGCACCGCCTTAGTATGCATGCCAATTATGGGCTCTCCATCTTGAAAACTGAGGGCGTAGTTCGTGAACAAACAGACTCACATAAAGTTCCCTTTATATAATAGATAGTAATCACACACACTAGCATACTTCTGGTTACATTACTAATGTGACAAATTTGATAATACTACAGGATAATAAGATAATAATAGTACAATATCACTATTACATTAATCGTATGTTCTTCAGAGCTCTCTCAGTGTATAACCTCTCCCTTACAGAGAGTGGGGGGCACCCGCCTTTCAACACACTCCCACAACTATTCTGTCCGACTCTCAAACCCAAGATTGAATTTTTTTCCCAGTCTTTCTTCTACCCAACAAGCAAGCTATGGAACTCTCTCCCTCAATCTGTCTTTCCCTAATCCTATGACTTGAACTGCTTCAAGCTCAGTGTGTCCAGACATTTTGACTCTAACGTACAGTACCTTAATTTTGGCTCTCTGTCACTCTTTCAACTTTGGGAGAGACACTTGTTACAGCCAGCTTTGCTTTTTGACTACTTTATTAACATAGAAATACCGGTTAATAATATATCTCTATCAAATATATATATATATATACCCGTGTGCTCATAAACATAGACATATATTTAGTACATAAGTGTGAGGGTAATGTGTTGTAAACCCGGGGACAAACCCCTGTATGTCATCTCTGCACTTCTACAACTTCCAACTTGGTGGGGCGTTTTTCTGGTCCCCCTTCTCCCTCATGTTTAGCCCCATTAGTTTTCATATTTTAAGATGTTCGCCCCATTAATATGTCTATTTTAAGACTTTTCGCCCCATTTTTTTGTCAATATTAACACCTTTTGTGCTATTTAGGTGTCGATTGTTTTTCCTGGCGAACGATAGTGAACCTGTAATTTTGGAAGAACCGGCCTTCGGGCGGAAATTTTTTCTACCGAAAAATGTACAAATTAATCTAAAAGGGGGATCTAATGGATGTTTTTAAAAGGTTTGATGGAGGTCTAGGGAGGAAATTAGAATATAAACATATGGAATATATAATAAATAATAATACATAATATTAAACGAACAAATCGACCAAAAACTGAACCCTCCCCCCTTAATGTGTTTATGGCATTACCTGGCCTCAACCCTACAAACACTTCTCTTTTCATCACCATCCCTCATGAACGGTCTATTTATCTGGAAGGTTTGTTGGTTAGTGAAAACAAGACTTCAGAGGCTACCAGGAAATAATCTATGTGTAAGGGGTTAGTGGCAGTTTTATTGGTTAATTAATTAATTTATTCATTTATTTTGTTTAGTTCCCTCGCTAGACCTCCATCAAACTTAGAAAAACACTCCCTAGACCCCCCCTCAAGATAAATTTGTACATTTTTTGGTAGAAAAATGTACCGGCCAAAGGCCAGTTCCTCTAATAATTACAGGCTCGCTATCGCTCGCCGGGAAAAAATCGACACCTAAATGGCAAGAGAGGTCTTATTATTAACAAAGTCTTGAAATCACCAAACTAATGGGCCGAACGTCTTGAAATCTCAATAGTAATGGGGCTAAACAGGAAGGAAAAGGGGGTCCAGAAAAACCGGGCCATCCCCCCTTAATGGATTTATAGCATTACCTCGCCTTAGACCTACACACACTTCTCTGTTGTCACCAACCCTCATACGGTCTATTTGTCTTCAAGGTAACATTCTAGCAAGGGCTCCACATCGATTTTAGCATTGATTCTTGTTTAATTCCCTAGTTTTCCTTTATATTTCATGTTTTGTGATATTTAAAATTGGTGCAATTTAGTTTTTGATATGCCTAATCTAACCTAACCTACTATGGGTTTCAGAGGCTGTGTGTCATCGTTTTTCGGGAATAACTTATAAACAAACAGTTGGATCAGTATGATATTTTGACACAGCTTTTTTCACATCGTCCCCTAATTTTTGTCAATATAGTGCATTACCAAAAGTGTAGAAATAAGCCAGTTGTCCCTGTGTCATGAGGTTAAAGTCGCACATTAATGACTAAAAAACAGACAAGGCTACCGTGGCTTACCTGTGAGAACCACCAAACCATTATTGCTCCTCCATCAAACATGGTAGTTATCAGCCACCACCCAACCCTATTATCACCTTTAAATTCAAGTAATCTGTCAATATCAAGTATATATATACAAACAGTATGTATTTTTGTATATTTATATTTGATATTGATCCACTGGACGATCCTGGAAAGTCAGGGTGTTTGAACACATGGGTAGGAGTGTGAGATCAAATACATTTTACAAACTGCTTCTTTTTCGGCCATTAGGAACCACGCACGCGAGGAAGACCATGCTTTTAGTATACAGGACTTTAAAGTAATTGCGAGATTCTATAGCCATTATGAAACATTGATCGGTGAAAAATTGCTCATTGAAAAATTGAAACCTGAGTTGAACATTTCCAATAATTCATAGACTATTGAGCGATATAATTAAATTCTTTTTGTTTTACTTTTTTTTTTTAGGGTAACGTAAACATGATTTTCTTATTACTGTTTAGTTATTCTGTGGTTGCTGTTTACTGAGGTGAAGGTAGTTCTCTTATGTATTCTATATTGGTTTTGGTGTTAATTCATATTGTATTAAACTTATTTTTAGATCCACTTTAATTTTAAATAACGCATTTTTTCATTGTCTAGGATCATAATGTACACCTGAAGATGGCCTCTGGTGTGGCCGAAAATTAGTGAATAAAGATGGAGCTCAGCAACATATTGTCCCTATATATATATATAAAGATGGAGCTCAACAACATATTGTCCCTATATATATATAAAGATGGAGCTCAGCAACATATTGTCCCTATATATATATATATATATATATATATATATATATATATATATATATTCTGACATACGGATCCCTGTATGTGTTTATTTAAGAGTTAGAATTAAGAGTTGAAGGAGTGCCGAACTACCCAGGCGGCGAAGCAGACCAGCGAGTGGAAACACCTGCGTGCGTCATATGGGACCCTGCAAACTACTTTGATGACCCGACGCTATGACGATGATCGACGCCATGAGACGCCATTGGACCACGCACCTGCTACGCAACTAGAGGAGCTGTGATTGGGGCGCGCACCATCCCCCGCCTCCTGATTCGTTCCTACACCATCATTGCATAGTATATAAGACCCGAGTAGTGGGCATTCAAATCAGTCACATTTGGAGTTGAGAAGGTGAACTTGCAGCTGGAGGAAGACGGGGTGAAGTATTATAATGGGATTGTGACTGTCAGTCAGATTATATAAGTGTGTGTTAAGTGTGTTCGGTTTAAACACTTACAGTATGTTGGTTAGTGAGATATGTGATTGGGAATTAACGTTAACGCTACTATTATGTACTTAACTATTTTAGTTGACTGACTTGTGGACTAAAGCAACTCTTCAAGTAATTGGGTTATGATAAAAGTAATACTATTGTTTTATATTAATCCTTGCGAGTTCTTTAATTTTCTTTTAATTAAGCTTACATTGCTGGTAAGAACAAGAACGGTGATACTATTGTCTCATATTAGAAATATCGCCTTAGACTAACATGGCTGTTTTAATGTTACTTCTAGTGATTTCCTAAGCTGAAGAAAATTCTTTTAGCTTCAAAATATTATTTTTGCTTTTCATATTATTTGAGTGAGACCTGAATCGAATCTATGAAGCGATCCTGTAACTTAATTTACTCATAATCAAACCTCAATGTTACGTGGTTAAGAAATACATTTATCTAATTATTAAATATATATCTAACGTTTTATGTGACTTTGATATTAATTCTGATAATAATAATATAAAACTATTAACGTAAGACAAGAACCAAGAATAATAACTACATTAAATATAAATAAAAGGACATATAAGAAAACTAGCTATTCATTTAAAAAAGGGTAAGAGACAGAAATATTCTTACCTTAATATTTATCTTTCAAGACTTGATATATAATTAATTGTCCTTCTTTAGATATAACTTATTCGGTTCATAACCATAGCCTACTAAGCTTCGGTTAAATAATAATTCTTTATAAATACTACATGACTTTAATTAGTTTCAGTATGTTTTCATAATTAAAGAGTATCAGTCAATAAAGGATACCAAGTCCTAAGATCCAAAAGGAAAGGAAGCAACAACAGGAAATAATATTATTAGATTTTACTTTCGTTTTGCCTTCAGCTGACTGATACCTTAATATTATCTCTGTGCTATCTAGTTTCATCAAGTTAACCACTTGAGGATCAAGATACGTAACAATATATATATATATATATATATATATATATATATATATATATATATAAAGATGGAGCTCAGCAACATATTGTCCCTATATATATATATACTGTATATAAAGATGGAGCTCAGCAACATATTGTCCCTATATATATATATATATATATATATATATATATATATATATAAAGATGGAGCTCAGCAACATATTGTCCCTATTCTTCCTACTGGTGTATATACAGTATGTATTTGAACTCCACCGACAAAATTTGTGAATGAATTCCAAATAAATAAAAAACTCACTTTATTCTATAGTAAAATTAAAAACTAATCAGCCATTTTTGAGATAGAGCATTTAAAGTAAAAACTTGGAGCATTGTCCTAGCCCGAGTTAATGTAAACCGTGCAGTAGTCCGAACACTGACAAAATGCTTCTGAACTTGGTTTTAAGGGTTCAAAGATTCGACCAGATGGTACCGGATTTATGGTGACAGCTCTACCTCTGCCAGTTTCTTGAATTAGGGAAATAAGGCATATATTGCTGTTGTTGGTAGTTTGTAATGCATAGTTAATTTATTAGTAGTTTACAAGTGTAACATATTGGGTAATGATGAAGCACCTGCCATTTTGACCTATATCGTTGAACTGGTGATGAAGTGTGTATTACAACTACATACATCAATAATAAATAAGCTTTTGAATAATAAAGATGAGCACAGCAAAGATTCCTGGAATTACTATCATACGGGAGTGTTAAGAGAATAATAAACACACGCACACAAAGACGCATGCACACTTATATCTACCTTTCAACCCACTAAGAATCCCCCCCCCCCCCCCCCTGAACAACTCACCTCACCTTACAATAACATTTCGAAGTGAACCAACCTTACATAACTCAAATACAACTCTACCACACACACACACACACACACACAAACCGCCTCCCCACTCCCCCATGGGTTACACACCCAATTGAACCACCCACTTCGATCATTACCACCAACACTATCAATTTTATCTCAGCCATACAGAATTCCCACTTACAATCACTAAGCATATACACAAGCACATACACATACACACTCACCCACACATACAAACCGCTTCCCCACTCCCCCATAGTCAAACACCCAGTGGTACCCCCTACCTCTCTAGTTACTCCCAACAATAGAATACTCACACTTACCACTATTACAAACACATACACAGTTACACACGCATACACAAACACACATACCCTTACTACATACACACGCATACACAAACACACATACCCTTACTACATACACACGCATAGGCCTACACTTCAGTCTCGACAAGTCTTACCAAAAGAATATACAAGAGCAGTGTGAGCTGAGTTAGTGCGTATTCTCGTGAATATAATTTGTATATGGGTCAAATAATGTTCAGTGTATCGATTTTTAGTTTGTATATGCGTTATTCTCTATGCAACAACGTCAGATTTAATGAAAGTGGTATAATTTTTCGTGTTTTTCAATATAGAAATTCGTTATTGAACGAAAAACAACGGTATCAAATTGACAACTGCCCGCCATACTCCACAACCAATTTACCCGCCAAGTTGTAGTGTTCGGATATGTGGCACAGGCTTTGCCTTTAACATTCCACAATGGGAACAGAGTATCAAATATGTCAACATCACCGCGATCGCTAAGTCACTTATAATTTTAATGCTAACCACATTAAAACAGCAACATAACTTTTCATAAGTACACATAAGTGCTTGGCATCATTCAGATAATGCTATTAAGAATTCCCGATGCCATTGGTATGTTTGATTTCACAGTATATCCATTATATCAGGCAACTGGTTTCTAGCGCACTTATAGCAACATTCGTGTGCTACATATTATCTAATTAGTCCTCTATCTCCTTAATTAGGCAACTATAGTAAAAATGGTATGTATAAAATAGTATTATATTTAACTCTACAAGTGATCCTGGAATTTTGTCGGAGGAGTTCAAATACATAC
>JBAKBP010023067.1:0-37616 GCA_037953745.1 Lithodes maja
CAAAATTCATGGTGGTACAGGGTTACATAAATGTAAATGATGATACAGGATATACGACGCGTTTCACTGGACAACCAGCATTATCAAGTAAGGATGGAATGATATAAAAGGTAAACAGGAAGGGTATATATAGAGGGTGGAGGATCAGAGGAGGCGAAAATCAGGGGGCAAAAGTCTACTATTGGTGGAGGGGTATTCTAGGAAAGAGAAAGGGGGGAACCGCTTCACGCATGCGCACTGGATGCGGGATGGTGGTCGGTTGGTGGGGTCGAAGCTGATTGGCTGCGTGTCGAGGGGCGTGGCCTAAGTTGTGTGGCGCCTGCGGAAGACGAAGCTGAAGGAGGTAGCGCGGGGGGCTGCGTCAAGGGCACCGGGGGGCGAGGGGGGGTGTTAGGTCCTGTAGGAAAGTGCCTTTTGGCAGAAGGAAGGATCTGAAGGTCCAGAGTTTGGTTGTTGATGTTGGGATGTAAGGCTTGGATATATAAAGCTTCGAGTATAGGTAATCTCCTTGGGTCACTTTCTTTATCGAGTATGGTGGTGTGTTTCTCTAACTCGTTGCGTGTGAGGTGAGGGTGGTTAGGGGTGAGATAGTGGTCTTTGATGGCTCCAGCCTGAAGGTGAAGAGTTAGCCGACGTGTAACCCTGTACCACCATGAATTTTGCTCATCTCCTTCATCTACTTCCTGCCACCCCAGCGAAAACTCATCAGAGACCTGGAAACTTTGAATAATAAAATTTCCAACGCAGAAATTGCCATTTCTTTCAACCTCGTATGTATTAAAGAATATATATATATATATATATATATATATATATATATATATATATATATATATATATACAATACATTTCCTCCACCGTTAAAAAAAAAAAAAAAAACGACCGTGAGCAAATCAATTAGAGTTCCGCGACATCCGGGACAACCAGGGGTTTTCGGCGACCTTGGCAACATCAATAGAAAATATATACTGAGAGAGAGAGAGAGAGAGAGAGAGAGAGAGAGAGAGAGAGAGAGAGAGAGAGAGAGAGAGAGAGAGAGAGAGAGTACAAAGGAGTACAAAGGAAATCAAGCAACAACAGATCTAGTGACCCTTCTAGGTTGCTTGTCCTCCAAAACACTGAGGATCAAGTGTCCAAACAGTGGTTTAGAGTGGGTAAGGGAACATTGGAAAGGGAATTACTGCCCTGGAACTAATGTCCGTGGCAGGATTAGGAAGTTAGTAGGGGACAGATGGGTTAGTAACTGAGGGGGGATAAAATAAAGTTATTAATTTACAAACGCAGTCAGTCGCGGGTTTGATGCGAGATATTTGTCTAGGCGGAGTTTAAATGAATCAACGGTGATGCAGTCTATAACGTTTCGGGGAAGCCCATTCCACAAGTTGACAACTCGATTGAAGAAGAAATTCTTAGATTCGTACGAGTTAAAAGATTTACCAATAATTTTGCAACCGTTTCCCCGCGTGTAATTAGATTGGTCGATAGTGAAGTACTTACTACAGTTCATATTGTCGATGCCTTTTGATGATTTTGAACACTTGAATTAAGTCGCCTCTTAATCTGCGCTGGGTTAAAGGAAATAGATTTAATTTCTCTAAGACGCTCTTCGTATGGTTTGTTCTTTAGGCTAGGTATCATTTTGGTAACTCTACGTTGAACTCGTTCTAGCTTGTTTATATCTTTTTGGTAATAAGGGCACCAGCATTGAACGCAGTATTCCAGAAGAGGGCGGACTAAGGAATTGTAAAGGGTTAGGATAACTTCTTTGGATTTATGCTCAAATGACCTGCCTATAAAGCCAATTATTTTGTTTGCCTTCTTAACAACTTCTGAACATTGTTGACTCGGTTTTAGGTTACTCGATATTGTTACTCCCAGATCGGTTTCTCTGTTTACATTCTTAAGCTGAGTGCCATTCATCGAATAGTTTGCTTTCTCATTTAGGTATCCGATATGTAGTACTTTACATTTATCCGCATTGAAACTCATTTGCCAAATTTGGGCCCAGAGAGAGAGAGAGAGAGAGAGAGAGAGAGAGAGAGAGAGAGAGAGAGAGAGAGAGAGAGAGAGAGAGAGAGAGAGAGAGAGAGAATAACAGCTAAAGAAGAAGAGATGGACTCAACCTTGGCGACATCAAAAGGCAAGCAAAACTCAGTCAGCCTTGAAAAACAATTGGGATCTTTCAAGGACACTGCAAAATAGACACAGGTAGAGAAAAATATGCAGGGAAGACGAATAGATATGAAGAACTGCAGCATGTAGGCCCTATATGTGTAAATGTATATAAATACCGGTACAGTATAAAGCCAGACACAAAATATATATGTGGGTGTAATAATTATAATAATAATTAACGGTTTAGTTTATTGAGAGATGCAGCCCAGGAGCCGTGTGTGTGTGTGTGTGTGTGTGTGTGTGTGTGTGTGTGTGTGTGTGTGTGTGTGTGTGTGTGTGTGTGTGTGTGTGTGTGTGTGTGTGAGAGAGAGAGAGAGAGAGATAGAGAGAGAGAGAGAGAGAGAGAGAGAAAGGGGAGGGGGGGGGGGGAGGCACGGATTAATAAAGTATGTATGGGAGACCTGATGGTTTGGTTGGTAGAGAATCATGTACATTGGCTCACCTGATCTATCTATTATCTATTGTAAAGTTCGCCACCTGCAAGTGTCACCGATGAACGCGCCGTCCTTTGGTATTGTGTGTAATTTAAAGGTTTACTCCCCCATACAGGTTGCCAACCAAGGCAGACGAATCCCCTCCAACCGGATTTTTCTAATGTTTACTCCCCTATACAGGTTGCCAACTGAGGTTGACGAGTCCCATCCCCCCGGATAGGCGGAGATAAAGTATGGAGTGGGTTCGAGACCCGCTTTGACGGGCAACATTTGTGAAGTTGGATTCCCACATGTTAATGCCTAGTCCCCAACAAAAACTATAACAGTCTAAGGCATACCACAGCCATTACAGCCACTACCTTCTGTTTCACCTGGACTTTGTATCTGTCCAAACCCTGAGGCAGACCCAACTAAACTTCATCGCTTTCTTCTTACTTTGTCATGTGTATGAAGGAGACAATAGACAAAGCTGCCTGTAACACGTGTTGCTCCCAAATTGGAAGAATACCAGAGAGCCAAATTCAAGGTACTACAGTTGCCCAAATAAGTGCTGTTCGCGTTCGTGATTTTATGTAAGAAAGTAAAATTAGTATGCATAAATTGTAAGTGTGGTTTCTTTTAATTACCAGTTGACTAGTCAGATGAGCTAACCAATGCATATAAACTACACTAGTAATTTGATCATGCGCATTATATATCCATGTTTAAGATCACGCGGAGAAACATAACTTATGCAGGCAATTGTTACGTTAAGAGTCAAACTGTGTGGCAATCAGGAGCTTGAATAGTACTCGAAACATGGGCGCACAGTGCCCCTGTACAGAGAAAGAAGCTGTGCGGGGGTTAAGAACCCACGGAGACGGTTGAGCACACCTAATTTCTGGGAAGCTGTTTCTGCAAGAATAGTAAATTTTTTCCCAAAAAAATCAGAAGAAAAAGAGACCCCAAAAATATGTTCAGAAGATGATGGGTTGATTTGTGTGTTGTTGAAGAGTAAAGCATGCATAGTCGTGTGCAAGATTGTGATGGGTAGATAGAGGGAGAAATTGAGTTTGGAAACATTGAAATTAATAAGATTATCTCTGCCTCAGTCGGATATAGTTGATAGATTAGAAGAAAGGTGTGCTATGGTCTCATCACGTGAGTTTTGAAGTAAATGCATGGTGGGTCATTATGTAAAGCTCGTTGAATAGTGTATAGTCATCAGCATAGGAGTGGAGAGGACTAGCGGTACAGTTGAGAAGATCATTAATAAATTAATATTATATATAGAACTGGAGATAGGACCGAAACCTGAGGAACACAGGAGTTTATTTTATATCTATATTTGTTTTTTATATATTTGTATTATTATGTATTCATTGTTAGTTTGCTCCCTAGACCTTTATCAAGCTTAAAGAAACACTCTCAAGACCTCCATTCACGATACATTTTTACAATTTTCGAAAGAAAAATTCCGCAGCCGAAGGCTACGAATGACATGGAGTGAACGTGACACGGTGGTGAACTTTACCTTTAACTATAAACTATAATTTAATTGTGACCTAGCAATTCCGCGACCACGGTAGGGCCGGAGCGGGCGAGTATTCGCCTGAGGTTGCCCTTAACCCCCCAAGACAAGACAAGCCAAGACGAAGGCCGGTTCCTAAAATATTACAAGCTCGCTATCGCTTGCCAGGAAAAAATCAACACTAAGGTTTTGAAATCGACAAAATAATGTGACGAACGCTTAAAATCTCATAACTAATGGGGATAAACATGAGGGAGAAGGGGATCTATAAAGAAAAACAATACCTAACCTTAACCTTTGAATTGAGTCACTTTACTTTTATTCCTATCAGTATTTGCAAATAGGTAGTCCTAATTTACAAGTTACATTATAAGTATCAAAGTAATTCTATACATATCAGTTCTAATAAGATCCCAATTCACCAATACTTAATAACACACACACACACACACACACACACACACACACACACACACACATACATAATATCTCTCTCTCTTTCTCTCGCTTGGTTTTCACATTTATCCTCTGCATCATATGTGATTTTGGGTCCTCTCTTTCTTTCGTCCCTCACTCTCCTTGTTTCTCACTCACACACACACACACTCTCTCTCACAAACACACAAACACACACACACACACACATACACTCACTCACTCACTCACTCACTCACTCTCTCTCTCTCTCTCTCACACTATTCTCTTCCCTATAAACCCCCTCCAGCTGGCCACAATGGTTGAGCGGGTATAATATACGTTTGTCCTTCCCCGGGAAAGAGATGAGGCCCTGGAGCTCTAATAGTTCTGGCTTGGCTCTATATTATTATTATTATACTGTAGGAGATAGGGGCTCTGCTGTTATAGCTTGGTCGGCTCTATATTATTACTGTAGGAGATAAAGGCTCACTCTGATAGTTTGGCTCGGCTCTATATTATTATACTGTAGGAGATAAGGACTCGGCTCTCATAATTTGGCTCGGCTCTATTATATTATACTGTAGGAGATAAAGGCTCAGCTGATCTCATAGTTTGGCTCGGCTCTATATTATTATACTGTAGGAGATAGGGGCTCAGCTCTATAATATTATACTGTAGGAGATAAAGGCTCTCTGATAGTTTGGCTCGGCTCTATATTAGTATACTGTAGAAGATAGAGGCTCACTCGTACAATACAGTATAGTTTGGCTCAGCTCTATAATATTGTAGGAGATAATTATATAAGGCCTCACTCCTACAATACATTTTGATTCGGCTCTATAATCTATAGGAGATAAAGTTTCACTCCTACGATACAGTTTGGCTCGGCTCTATATACTGTAGGAGATAAAGCCTCATTCTTACAATACAGCTTGGTTTGGCTCTATATACCATAGAAGATAAGGGCCAGCTCACTCCTACAATACAGTTTTGGCTCGGCTCTATATAGACTGTATAATATAAGGGCTCACTCCTACAATACAGTTTTGGCTCGGCTCTATATAGACTGTATAATATAAGGGCTCACTCCTACAATACAGTTTTAGCTCGGCTCTATATAGACTGTATAATATAAGGGCTCACTCCTACAATACAGTTTTAGCTCGGCTCTATATAGACTGTATAATATAAGGGCTCACTCCTACAATACAGTTTTGGCTCGGCTCTATATAGACTGTATAATATAAGGGCTCACTCCTACAATACAGTTTTAGCTCGGCTCTATATAGACTGTATAATATAAGGGCTCACTCCTACAATACAGTTTTAGCTCGGCTCTATATAGACTGTATAATATAAGGGCTCACTCCTACAATACAGTTTTGGCTCGGCTCTATATAGACTGTATAATATAAGGGCTCACTCCTACAATACAGTTTTGGCTCGGCTCTATATAGACTGTATAATATAAGGGCTCACTCCTACAATACAGTTTTGGCTCGGCTCTATATAGACTATAAGGGCTCACTCCTACAATACAGTTTGGCTTGGCTCTGTATACCGTACGATATAATGCCTCACTCTTTCGGCTCTATATACCGTGGAAGACAAGGGGCAGCTCACTCCTACCATACAGTTTTGAGAGGAGTTTTATTGGTTATTCCACTCTGGCAGCTTGTGTTGGATAGCTTTATAGGAATTCAACCGCTTATAATAATGCACAGTTAACCCCTTCTGTATCTATAGCTATATTTAGAGGATTTAGATTTTGTTTTGTCATCTGTGGTAGCAAAAAGGGTTAAGGGAGATAGTTCAAAGCCTGTTAATTGCTGGAGGACCTTTTGAAACTGAATAAAATCGTCTAATAGTACCTAGATAGAAAACGAAAAAGACGTTGCCGGTACAGAAGGGGTTAAGAGCATATATGGTGACCCGACTTCACTCCAAGCTATCTTTGAACTAGAGGGGAGATTTCCACATGAGGGATTTTTTGTTTTACCCCTTTTATTTCTCAATCATGTTTAGCCTCTGCGTTTTAGATTTTAAGACGTTCGCCCAATTAGTTTGGTGATATCAAGAACTTTCGCCCCATTTCTGTCAATTTTAAGACCTTTCGTGCCATTTAGGTGTCGATTTTTTCCTGGCGAGCGATAGCGAGCCTGCAATTTAAGAGGAACCGACCCTCGGCCGGAATTTTTTTTTAGCGAAAAATTTACACATTTATCTTGAAGTGGGGTCTGGGGGGGGGGGGGGGAGGGTTTCTAAGCTTGAAGGAGGTCTAGCGAGGAAACTAAAAACCGACCCTTAAATTCTGATGAAAAGAAGACTTAGGAAAACAAAATGGAAAGAAGACAAAATAAAAGATGAGGATGAAGAAGACAAGACAAAGCCAAGAACACGACGAGGGTCCAGTAAAGGCGGTATCACACGAGATCTTTTTCCGTCAATTTTTACGGGCAATTGTAGTCTGGCAGCTTCAAAATACAAGTTATGCCAGAAATCAGCTACCTACCGTAATTTACCGACAGTCTGGTTTCCGATTCCAATGTGAAAGAGCCTCAAAATCTTACGAGAAAAAACTTGCTCATCGAAAATTGCCGGAAAAAGCGCTCGTGTGATACCGGCTTAAGGGGAGATTTCCACTTGAGGGATTTTTTTTCTTGACTCCTTCCTCCCTCATGTTTAGCCCCATTGCTTTTCTAATTTTAAGACGTTCGCCCCATTATTTTTACGATTTTAAGAACTTTCGACCCATTTCTGTCAATTTTAAGACCTTTCGTGCCAGTTAGGTGTTGATTTTATCCTGGCGAGCGATAGCGAGCCTGTAATATAAGAGGAACCGGCTTTCAGCCGGGAAATTTTTCTACCGAAAAATGTACAAATTTATCTTGAAAGGAGCTCAAGGGGGTGCAATCTTAAGCTTGATGGAAATCTAGAGACCAAACTAAAAACCTCCCCTTAACTCGTGTGATTTCTTTCTATGGCAATCAAGGTGAATTTAGTTTTATTCAGAACATTTCGGAGGACACTTTTTTTTTTTTTTTTTTTTTTTTTTTTTTTGGTATAACTTCGAGCTATTTTTTTACAATGATAGCAACAATCAGACTTAAGCCGGTATCACACGACAGATTTTATAGTCAACATTCGATAATCAACATTTTTCTGGCAACACTTCTGGAATATTTGGCACTGGTATCGGAAACTAGACTGACGGTAGATGAATTATGGCATCCGATATATTTAAAATGTTGACCTCAGAAGCTGCCAGACCAGTGTTGAGTATAAATGTTGAGCGAAAAAGAGCTCGTGTGATACCGGCTTTAGGCCATAGTATTTTACCACGGCTGAGTTTTTTTATAGCGCTAAATTTCAAAAGATATCAAATTATGGTTGCCTACAATTGTTGCAGACTGCAAAACAATGAAATACCAATTGAGCACTAGCGAGTTAAGGGGAGATATTATCCACTTGAGGGACTTTTTTCTGGACCCCTTTCTCTCTCATGTCTAGCCCCATTGCTTTTGAGATTTTAAGATGTTTGCCCCATTAGTTTGGCGATTTTAAGAAGTTTCACCCCATTTATGTCACTTTTAAGACCTTTCGTCCCATTTAGGTGTCGATTTTTTCCTGGCGAGCGATAGCGAGCCTGTAATTTAAGAGAAACCGGCCTTCGGCCGGGAAATTTTTCTACCGAAAAATGTACAAATTTATCTTGAAAATGGGTCAAGGGGGTGTAATTTCAAGCTTTGATGGAAGTCTAGGAAACACACTAAAAACCTCCCCTTAAGGACTATATCGATACTTTACCAGAATTACCAGATACAATATGGCTGCACTGCATATACGGGAAATTGAATTATACAAACAATTTATCCATCACAAACTTACACATTCTATATATTTATGTTACTATTGATGTTTACGGCTCCAACTTCCTTAAAAGACAATACTCGCAAGTGGTCAATTGAAACTAACCGAAAAAAAAGAGAGAAAAGAAAAACACAAATCCAGGTACCTTTAAGGGGAGGTTTTTAGTGTGTTTCCTAGACTTCCATCAAACTTGAAATTACACCCCTTGACCCCCGCTCAAGATAAATTTGTAAATTTTTCGGTAGAAAAATGTCCCGGTCGAAGGCCAGTTCCTCTTAAATTACAGGCTCGCTATCGCTCGCCAGGATAAAATCGATACCTAAATGGCACGAAAGGTCTTAAAAGTGACATCAATGGAGTGAAAGTTCTTAAAATCGCCAAACTAATGGGGCGAACGTAATAAAATCTCAAAAGCAATGGGGCTAAACATGAGGGAGAGAGAGGGGTAAAGAAAAAAATCCCTCAAGTGGAAATCTCCCCTTAAGGGGAGATGGGCGTATCTATTTGCTTATTGTTTTATATTTTTAATATATTTTAATTTCCTCCCTAGACTCCCCTCAACCTAGACCCCCCTCAACCTAGACCCCCCTCAACCTAGACCCCCCTCAACCTAGACCTCCCTCAACCTAGACCTCCCTCAACCTAGACCTCCCTCAACCTAGACCCCCCTCAACCTAGACCTCCCTCAACCTAGACCCCCCTCAACCTAGACCCCCCTCAACCTAGACCTCCCTCAACCTAGACCTCCCTCAACCTAGACCCCCCTCAACCTAGACCCCCCTCAACCTAGACCTCCCTCAACCTAGACCTCCCTCAACCTAGACCTCCCTCAACCTAGACCCCCCTCAACCTAGACCTCCCTCAACCTAGACCCCCCTCAACCTAGACCTCCCTCAACCTAGACCTCCCTCAACCTAGACCTCCCTCAACCTAGACCCCCCTCAACCTAGACCTCCCTCAACCTAGACCCCCCTCAACCTAGACCCCCCTCAACCTAGACCTCCCTCAACCTAGACCTCCCTCAACCTAGACCCCCCTCAACCTAGACCTCCCTCAACCTAGACCCCCCTCAACCTAGACCCCCCTCAACCTAGACCTCCCTCAACCTAGACCCCCCTCAACCTAGACCCCCCTCAACCTAGACCTCCCTCAACCTAGACCCCCTTCAAGATAAATGTTTACAGTTTTCGGTAGAAAAATGTGGCCGATTACTCAAAAAATGACAGGCTTACTATCGCTCGCCAGGAAAAAAAATTGACACCTAAGTGGCACGAAAGATCCTAAAATTGACAAAACCGGGGGAAAAGTTCTTAAAATTGCCAAACAAATGGGGCGAACGTCTTAACATCTCAAAAGCAATGGGACTAATCATAAGGGAGAAAGGGTACAAGACAAAAATGCCTTCAAGTGGAAATCTCCCCTTAACCCTTTACAATTCCGATTACGAGTTTCTTATCTGTTTTCTGGTTATTATTAACGATTATATTCAGATTAGGAAGGGTATATGGAAGCCAGAGGGTTAATTGAGATAGTCTCTATCCTTATAATTCCCACAGCTCCTTCTTAAACTGTAGATACTTGTCAAATGATAGTCAGAATAAACTGTCATATTGCATCATTATCCTCAAAGGGTTAAGATAATAAAAAGACACACACTGTCACACACAAGAACGTCTGTATATTCAGACTTCTTGTATGAATTCGAACCGAATCTCTTGGACACATTTCCTTAGAGTAGTTTTGCATCTATCTACCAATAACCTAAATCTATCTAATTATTTATTGCCGGACGCCTTGCTCCCTTTCATAAGGGTGGCCTTACACAAAATGGCCCAAAGCGGACTTGTCCAAAGTGAGAAATACAACCTGTGCAAATGTATTGAAGGACTTACAGGTTTGACCATTCTACTTTCCGTCCGACTCCGAGGCCCTATATGTATCTTCTTTGCACTATTTTTCAACAGTGGTGGGTAGCTAGTCCATCCATTAACCTGCTTCATCCTTAGGTCCGCAGTAAGGATTTGTATAAGGTTTACTCCCCACGACGGATTGCCGACCCAGGCTGGCGAGTCCCGTCCACCCAGATTTGTATAGGGTTGTTTATCCTAGATGGCTTACCGACCAAGACTGACCAGTCCTATCCACCCAACTACTGTACGGAATAACAAGTTTCTCATAAATAGAGGATGCCATTCTGATGGGTGGAATTTCCCCATTACTCTTTCCCCACTCTATTCTTGTATGTAATGTGAACAATATATACAGTATATATATGAGAGTCAGACAGAGAGAGAGAGAGAGAAAGAGAGCAAGAGAAGCCAAGATCCAAGTCATGAAAAGTACTACACAGTGGAGGGAACGCGGCAAGAGCTCTGGGAAGGGCTACATAAACGGAGGCTGCCTTAAGCTACAAGGATAGTTATGGTGGGTGGAGGGAAGGAGGGAAGGGAGAGAAAGATGGAAGGTGGGAGGGAAAGAAGGAAGGAAGGGTGGGAGGGAAGGAAAGAAGGGAGGGAGGGAAAGAACAAGGAAGGAAGGAAGGAAGGGAGGGAGGGAGGGAGGGTTGGAAAGAAGGGAAGGAAGGAAGGAAGGAAGGAAGGAAGGAAGGAAGGAAGGAAGGAAGAAAGGAAGGAAGGAAGGGAGGGAGTGAGGGTAGGAAGGAAGGGAGGCACGGAAGGAAGGGAGGCACGGAAGGAAGTGAGGAGGGAAGGGAGGGAGGGGAAAAAAAGGGAGGAAGGGAGGGGGTGAGGATAGGAAAGAAGGGAGGGAAGGAAGTGAGGGAGGGAATGAATGAAGGAAGGGAGGGAGAGAAAGAAGGGAGGAAAGAGGTGTAGGAGATTTGCATAGATTTACGTATATACACTGACAACACAGTCAAAGGTCTTCTAGCTCCACTACATCTCTTGTGTACCCAGTCACTACAGACGCAACATTGGATTGAGTTACTTCCCACACCCTTCCCACATACTGCGCATGGATAGTCGCCGCTTCTACACCCTACTCCACTAATCATGACCTTTGTTTTATCTATGTTAACTCTTAGACCCTTACTTGCCAAACCCTCCCTCCATCTTTTGAACTTTGCCTCTGCTTCCTGCGCACTATCTGCGATAAGAACTAGATCGTCTGCATATACTGCTCCCATGTGAGTCCTGGCAGAGCCTCCAGGACCATCACAAACAGTAACAGGCTCAACAACTGAACCTTGGTGAACTCCAACTTTCACTGGGAACTCTTCGTTCAGGACCCCATTCACTCTAACTGCTGCTCGTGACCTCTCTTACATTCTCATTATCACATGCACTAGCCACTCTTCTACTCAGAGTTTTCTCATAGCCCACTGCATTACTTCCCTGGGCATCCGGTCAAAGGCCTTCTCCAGGTAGTTAGTAGTAAATCAGTTGAGTAATCCGGTGCATTCACGGCTGCATAACAAACTGCATTCTTAACTCTTTCAAAACAGGTTACCGGTACATATATTTTATTTTATTTTATCTTTATTTAGATGATTGCATGCAGTTTAGGAAGGATCTGTGATACTTTGAAGGATTAACTGAGAGTGTTTGAAGCCTTATAAATATTAGAGGCCTTTCCTGAACTTAATTCAATCGCTTAATAGTGGCTCGAATAAAATGAAATGGACGTCACCGGTATTGAAGGAGCTAAAATCAATTAGATTAATATTACTTACATATTCAACAATATGTAAGAGAACAGAACTTATGTTGGAGACTGTGCATGGGCAATAGATAAGCAGAAGCTCATTAAACAGTATACCGATAACGGTAAGAAAGAAATATAAATATATATATATATATATACATATTTATATATATATATATATATATATAAATATATATATATATATATTTTCTTTAATACATACGAGGTTGAAAGAAATGGCAATTTCTGCGTTGGAAATTTTATTATTCAAAGTTTCCAGGTCTCTGATGAGTTTTCGCTGGGTGGCAGGAAGTAGATGAAGGAGATGAGCAAAATTCATGGTGGTACAGGGTTACATTAAAGTACATGAAGATACAGGATATACGACGCGTTTCACTGGACAACCAGCATTATCAAGTAAGGAAGGAATGATATAAAAGGTAAACAGGAAGGGTATATATAGAGGGTGGAGGATCAGAGGAGGCGGAAAACAGGGGGCAAAAGTCTGCTATTGGTGGAAGGGTAAACTAGGAGAGAGAAAGGGGGTAACCGCTTCACGCATGCGCACGCACTGGATGCGGGATGGTGGTCGGTAGGTGGGGTCGAAGCTGATTGGCTGCGTGTCGAGGGGCGTGGCCTAAGTTGTGTGGCGCCTGCAGAAGACGAAGCTGAAGAAGCTGAAGGAGGTAGCGCGGGGGGCTGCATCAAGGGCACCGGGGGGCGAGGAGGGGTGTTAGGTCCTGTAGGGTAGTGCCTTTTGGCAGAAGGAAGGATCTGAAGGTCCAGAGTTTGGTTGTTGATGTTGGGATGTAAGGCTTGGATATATAAAGCTTCGAGTATAGGTAATCTCCTTGGGTCACTTTCTTTATCGAGTATGGTGGTGTGTTTCTCTAACTCGTTGCGTGTGAGGTGAGGGTGGTTAGGGGTGAGATAGTGGTCTTTGATGGCTCCAGCCTGAAGGTGAAGAGTTAACCGACGTGAAAGACGAGTCTGCGTCATACCAATATAGGAATGAGGTCCACAGTCCTCATAATTACAGGTATGTTGGTAAATGACGTGATCGTCGGT
This sequence comes from Lithodes maja, assembly GCA_037953745.1. Lineage (NCBI taxonomy): Eukaryota > Metazoa > Arthropoda > Malacostraca > Decapoda > Lithodidae > Lithodes > Lithodes maja. Next base: position 13,138 of record JBAKBP010023067.1, read on the forward strand.
CATCGGGCTCTTTATCTTGGTGGAAGCTGGTTTGTTGCGGAGAACGAGGTTGGAGGTCTTGGGGGATTTGTAATAAATTATTAATTTGATTTTGTTTTCCGGGTTGGTTGGGTGGACATGCTTGGAGATTATTTCTTTTAAGACGGCCTCGTCATTTTTGTGTTCGGAAAACAAAATCAAAAATCATCTCCACTCCAGCAGCACCACACCTCCCTGGAACCTCCTGTATTCATCATCATGAATGCCGCTTGCCCTATCATCAACCACCACATATACTACCGTGGACTGGTGAAGTGGTATAATGTACAGAGAGGTTATGGCTTTATCACCAGTGGAGGTGATGATTTCTTTATTCACAGAGAAAACATCGACAAGCCCAACCCAGAACACAAACTAGCGTCACTGGGAGAAGGAGAGGAGGTGATCTTCTACATCAAGATCGGGAAGAAGGGAACAGAGGAAGTAATGGGTGTACGAGCCGTCTACGACAAACCTGTGATAGGCTCAAAACACGTACCCAGGAAGCAGCAAGGAACAACAATCCCCAAAACATCTAGCAACAAGATCGACATCATCACTATTGTAGTGCAAACTGCAATAGCGCTTGCTGGGGAGGACAGAAGCCGAATATCTGTGATTCTACCTGCTCTTCTGAAGGCCAACAAACTTCCAACAATCATCATCCCTCCAGATCTCCTAGCTCGAACAACAACCGAGAAGCCATCCAAAAAGAAGCCGTCCATCAACCCGAAGACTCAACCAGCTGGGCCAAAGACGAAAAGTGCTCCCAAGCAGCAGTCCAAGCTTCCACAACCACCGAACCTGCACAAGAGGAAAGCAGAGGAGCTTACAACAACTCCTCCAGCACCACCAACAACTCCAACTCCAACAACATCTCGGACCACCTCAAACCTCCAGCCTGACACCATCGCTAAGCCTCTACCATCTCTGCCTCTACCATCTATGCCAATGGTCTTCGACGAACCTGAGGGATTAACCAAGCAACAACAACAGCGAATGGCACATACGCTCAAAAACCTCAGCCGACAATAGCAAGGTGGTCAGCCCACCATCTTTCATCTCTCCGACTCTTCATACTCACCACTTTACCTTCAACTTCAACCTCTACTTTCTACACTTGTGGGACTCTACCTCACATCCAGTTCCAGTTCCAGTTTTATATCATTCCTTCCTTACTTGATAATGCTGGTTGTCCAGTGAAACGCGTCGTATATCCTGTATCTTCATGTACTTTAATGTAACCCTGTACCACCATGAATTTTGCTCATCTCCTTCATCTACTTCCTGCCACCCAGCGAAAACTCATCAGAGACCTGGAAACTTTGAATAATAAAATTTCCAACGCAGAAATTGCCATTTCTTTCAACCTCGTATGTATTAAAGAAAATTTATTACCTGGCTTTACCAACATATATATATATATATATATATATATATATATATATATATATATATATATATACAGAATTATTCACACATAGATCAAGAGATTAATAGTTAGATAAATAAACAGAAATATAGAACATACATAAAAAGAGGCTAATTAAACAGTACCCATAATGGATAGAAAGTTTAGCTATATATACAGTATCGTTACAGAATAATAAATACGTAAACAAAAAATAGTTAGAAAGATACATAGATAGATGGACACCCAGAAAGAGAGAAACGTCAATATATTTTCAGAAAGATTCACACTTCGATAAAATCATAAATAGTTAGAAAGGCAAAAAGACAGATAGAACAGAAAGAAAGAGAGAAACTTTGTCTATATAATTAAAGAATTATTCACATTTAGATACAATATGAATAGATTGATAAACAGGTAAATAGAACAGACAGAAAGAGAGAAGCGTTGTCTATATATTCACATACTAATTCACACTTGGATAAATGAATAAATAGTTAGAAAAATAAACAAAGATAAACAGATATATAAGAAGAGAGATAGGCCTAGATAAACAGAAAGAGACAAACGTTGGCTCATTCAGCAGGGGTCATAAACTAAGGTTATCCTCGAGAGATGGTCAATATACGTTAACTCTTTACTGGAGAGAGCGAGAGAGAGAGAGAGACAGAGAAAGCGAGACAGACAGAGACAGAGAGAGAGAGCGTCCGATACCTTCTCCAGAGCCCCGATATTGGTCCTTTTCGCACATAGTATTTCTTCCCGTAAACCTTCTTTTATTTGTGTGTGTGTGTGTGTATTGGTTAGTAGTAAGTGGGTAAGTATGTGAGGGGGCGTGGTTGGATCAGTGGGTATGTAAAATAATAGGTAGGTACACGTAGGCACGCAGAAATTTAAGTAGATGGGTTCAAGTGTAGCTTGGTAGGTAGGTAGATACAAAGGTAGGTAAGTAGCTAGGTTACATATGTAGGTGAGTAGATAGGTAGGTAGGTGAGTAAATATATATGGATTGGTAAGTAGGTTGGTAGTTTGATAGGTAGATAGGTATGTGGGTCTGTGTGCAGAGATCTGTGCTTTTGTTTATTGATATGATTGTACCTGCGTCCTCCTCCTCCTCCTCCTCCTCCTCATTACTGTGAGGAGGTCAGTTGTGTGTGTGAACTACAGCGGTATAGACGCTCCCGTCATTGTGTGTTAAATATATAGCAACGCGCTATATAGCCACGCCTCAGTGATCACGTGATAGTTTCCCGCCAATACTACCTTACCCACGCTAATTACTGTGAGGAGGACCTGGAGCCGCCAAACCAGAATACCGGCTAACATAAGTGTTCATTTTGTTTTCCTTCTTTCTTTTATATTATTATTTTGTTTTTCTCCTTAGTAAGCTTATCTTCCTATCTTCTGACAGACACCAATTTGTTTGTCGTATATTTTAGTCTTTCTCTCCCAAACTATTTTTTTTTTTTTTAGTATACAAATCACTCCATTACCTGTGTCAAATATTTTATGTTTTATTAAAATATCGTAAATAGGCTAGCCTCTTGATATCGAAATTGAGATATTACCTCCATGTAAACAGGCCCAACAAACTCCCATTAGGTCTACCACATACTATATTTTGTATGCCTTCATACTAACCAATATCTCTCTTTTTTTACAGTCTCATGTAATCATAAAATTCAAACACATATTTCTATAGTTTTACAGGGTCTCGACATAGTATCTGATTACTAACATATCTCACATATATTTTTCATTTATTTTCACAGGGCTTTTGAAACTGTATCTTAAATTAATACTATATCATCTTAGCAGCCAAAATGCCTTCGAACTTGAAACGTTGCGAGCAGTGTACAGGTCGATTCGCTGGACAATACTTCAGTGACTACTTCTCCAACCCGGAATGCAGGCTGTGCGAAAACCGCCGACATCTGTTAGAAGGTCTGAACGAAGTAAAAGCCAACTATGTCAAACTCCAGAAGGAATTCTACTCTTTGCAGGAATTTGTTTCCCTCAATGTAGCAGCAACACCAGAAACCCAGCAGGATGTAGGACTACCAGTGCAGGTGTCTAGCCAAGACAACGCAACTGCCCTCCCTTCTCCCCCTAGATCTCCTTCCCCACCCAGAATTGACCAGCCGCTAACATCACCACCAGCCAGCCCACCCTCCCCCCACAACAGCCCTCCATCCCCTCAAAATTCCAGAGTCTCTCCCACCAGCTTTACTCCCGTAAGAAATGGGGCGAGGCAATCAAAAAGGAGGTCACATCTGCCGGTCACCACATTTAATAAATACCAGATTCTGACAGAAACAGGAGACGAAACTGAGGAGACCAGGCTCATTGGAGACTCCATCTTACGAGGACAACTTGAAGAGTTCTGTGGAAGAGTCCCAAACCACAGAAAGCGTTTTTGCATACCGGGTGCAGGTTTGGACGACATCACAGCAGCCTTCGACGATGTCACCATCAACGCTGACGAGAACACCCTGTTCGTGATTCACGCAGGGTCAAACGATGTAATGCGCACCAGATCAGAGGAACTAATGGAAAAATACCGTAAGGCAATCCAGCGTTACAAGAGTAAGTCATGTAACATAATCATTTCAGGCATTCTTCCCAAGATCGATGCAGAGACCGGTTTCTACGATAAGGCGTTCAGTACTAATAACAGACTTAAATCCCTCTGCTCACAGGAAGATGTCGAATATCTCAATCTCTGGGACCATTTCTACAATCAACACATTCTCTTTCAGGATGATGGCTGCCATTTGAATTCAGTCGGAGGAGCACGCCTAGGCAGACTCCTACATGATGCAGTCTGCACTTTCAGATCAAAAAACGACAACCGAGCAGGGGCAGTAGCAGCGACATAAACTACCCCATATCAAATGTAAACTCTATCCAAAATAATATCACGGCCTGCTACGTTAATGCACGCAGCTTACGCAATAAATTCGAAGACCTGGAAGCACTTGCATGTATGGAGGAATGTGATATAATCGGTGTTTCAGAATCTTGGATCAACACGGAAAAGCGTGATTTTTTGGCGGAATACGCATTACCAGGTTATACTCCCTTCAGCTGCGAAAGATCCCATAGAATGGGAGGTGGGGTTCTGCTATATGTTAAAAGTAATCTTCACCCAATCGAAGTAACCAAACCTGCCATAAATAATATTGATACTAGTTACGTTCAAATAAATAATCAAGCAAGCAAGATAATAATTGGCCTAATTTATCGACCTCCTGCACAATCACCCGATACTGACGAGAAACTCTATGATCAAATAGCGGAAATAAGTTGTCAGGAAGAAGCAGTAATATTTGGCGATTTCAATCTGCCAGTCACAACATGGGGCGAACCACTAAATGCTCACGCGGGACATGATCTATATGCTAATCTTCAGGAAAGTGCCCTTTATCAACACGTAGAACACCCAACGAGGGGAAATAACATTCTGGATATTATTCTAACGACAAATGAAAGACTGGTAAATAGCGTTAAAATCGGACCGGAATTTAGCTCTAGTGACCATAGGATAGTGTCCTTTAACATTAAAGTAAATAATGACAAAGAAAACGTGAGCACGGAAAAAGTACCAGATTATCGAAGGGCCGACTTTAACAAACTTAGAAGGCATCTTGCCAATACTGACTGGAGTGAAATGACTGAAACTCACGATGTAAATCGATTATGGAACATATTATCTAATAACCTAAACAAAGCAATAAATACAAGCATCCCTCTACGAAACCGGCGCCCAGCAGGCAAATATAAGCCAAAATGGTGGAATAATGAAATAAAAAACATCCTCTTAGTAAAAAAGCAGGCATACCAAAAATATAAGGCAACTCAGAATAATAGCGATAAATTAGAACACGATAGACTGCGTCGAACAACCAAAAATCTCATCAAAGGAAGTAAGAAGAATCTGGAACTTCATATTGCCAGCTCCAGCAAGTCCAATCCGAAAGAATTTTACAGCTATATAAGAAACAGAAAAACGGTAACTTCAACAATAGGACCACTTGTTGCGGAAAATGGAGATCATACAGATAACAAAGTACAAATGGCGAATATCCTAAATAACTATTTTGCATCAGTTTTCACGTCGGAAGATACTACCGGTAACCGACCTACCCCTACGAATCAATCAAATGGCACTGAGCTCGAAAACTTTACGATTTATGAAGACGATATCCTGTTCGCAATCAACAATTTGAAAGTTAATAAAACCCCAGGCCCTGATAAAATATCCCCAAGGATCCTAAAAGAAGCAAAACACGAATTATTAAACCCACTCGCAAATCTGTTCAACAAATCATTGAATGTTGGGATAGTTCCAAACGAATGTAAACTAGCTAACGTGACACCCATATACAAAAAAGGAAATAAGTCCTCTCCCGGCAATTATCGACCAATTAGCGTAACATCGGTAACGGGCAAATTAATGGAAACCATTATAAGGGACAAAATAGTAAAACATTTGGAAGAAAATAATTTAATAAAAGATTCTCAGCACGGTTTTAGAAATAAACGTTCATGCTTAACAAACTTACTCGACTTCTTCAATGATGTTTACAAATCATATGATAAGGATAGAGCAGTTGATATAATATATCTCGATTTTCAGAAAGCTTTCGATACCGTACCCCACAAGAGACTAATTGACAAAATAAAAGCTCATGGCATAACAGGAAAAACTCTGAAATGGCTCGAAAATTGGCTCTCAGACCGTAAACAACGAGTTGTAATAAATGGTGAAGAATCAGATTGGTGCAAAGTAAATAGTGGCGTTCCCCAGGGTTCGGTATTAGGTCCTATTCTTTTTATAATTTACATAAACGACTTAGACGAAGGAATAGAATGCAAAATTTCGAAATTTGCTGACGATACAAAAATTACTAATAAAGTAACCTCAACAGTACATTGGCAAAAACTACAAGGTGACCTAGACACTTTAGAAAACTGGGCAGAAAAATGGCAAATGAAATTCAACATAGAAAAATGCAAAGTATTGCACATCGGTAGTAACAACGCTAAAAAAGATTACTCAATGAACAACATTCAACTATCAAATACAAATAATGAAAAGGATCTGGGAGTTATAATATCAAGTGACCTGAAGCCGAGTAAACAGTGTACAGAGGTAATAAAAACTGCTAATAAATTGGTGGGTTTCATCGGCAGAACATTCAAATTCAAATCAGAAAAAATCATACTTATTCTATTCAACTCATTGGTGCGTCCCCATCTCGAATACTGCGTGCAATTCTGGTCACCGTACTACCGAAAGGACATAAATAAACTTGAAAGGGTGCAACGCAGAGTCACTAAAATGATACCTAGATTGCGTAATAAACCGTACGAAGAGCGCTTAAAAGAACTAAATTTGTTTAGCTTAACAAAACGCAGAATGAGAGGTGACCTAATAGAGGTGTTCAAAATCTTCAAGGGATTCAGCAACCTAAATGTAAGCGAATTATTTACGATCAATCAAGCAAACACGAGAAACAATGGTTATAAGATTATAGGCAAGCGTTTTCATTCTCACGAGGCGAAGCATTTCTTCTTCAACCGCGTTGTGAATAATTGGAACAGACTACCCTCGAACATTGTAAACTGTAATACTGTCGAAACATTTAAGAACCATCTGGATAAACACATGGCAAATAACCCCCGATTAACACAGTTTCTTTCAGAATAACGCGCAACGAAATGTCAACGCATACCGCAATGTATATTGATTTTCATACATCTGTTCCCTTTCAGAATTGTAGTAAATAGAGTTAGCTTAGATTACAAATCAACTTCTTTTTTCTCCCTGTCCTGTCCGAATTTCCGTGTCAGTTTTTCAATACTGCATGGTATTTTTCCTATCTGTTTCCATGCCAGCATTAGCTGGAGGGAGTGGTGGGTGGGGAGGAGCCTTCTTCTTTGCTATCCTTTTCTCTACCTCGTAGTCAGTAGATTAGTAGTTTTAGATATCCAAACTGCCCCGTAAGGACCAATAGGTCTGTTGCAGTTTGTTCTCCTTTGTATTCCTTTGTATTCCTTCTGCTTTACTATCCTTTTCTTTACCTAGTAGTTAGTAGCTTAGCAGTGTAGATATCCAAACTGTTCTGTAAGGACCAATAGGTCTGTTGCAGTTTATAAGTCCTTTGTATTCCTCCTGTCATCCTCCTCCTCCTCCTCCTCCTCCTCCCTAACTCCTCCTCCTTCTCCTTCTCCTTCTCCTCCTCCTCCTCCTCCTCCTCCCCACCAATAGTTTTCGGTGCTTCTTCCTTTAGTTCTTCGTCTTTTGGTTTTCCTCTCTCTCTCTCTCTCTCTCTCTCTCTCTCTCTCTCTCTCTCTCTCTCTCTCTCTCTCTCTCTCTCTCTCTCTCATATCATACATTATTTCCTTATTGCAACATACTTTTCTCTCACACTATTATGTCTTAACATGAAGCAGAGACATAGTAGTTTCATATTTTCCATTAGATATCGATAAATCAGTTGTTAAGGAATTCAATTTACCGCCAGATGAAATAAAACAGCTTATAGTTAATATCAAATGTGTTTTATTTATTTATCGCACTCACTCACTCTCTCACCCACTCATTCACTCTCTCTCTCATCTTTAACTCTCCCCTTTTCGAAACTCTCTCTTTGTCCCATGTTCTTTTGTACTCTCTTCCCCCTGGTCCTCCACAATTCTTCCTTCCTTCATTCCTTCTTTCACCCACTATTCCTTCTTTCCTTCCTTCATCCACTATTCCTACATTCCCATCCTTCCCTCACTGTTCCTTCCTACCTTCCTTCCGCCACTGTTCCTTCCTTCCTTCCTTCCTCCACTATTCCTACATTCCCATCCTTCCTTCCATCCCTCACTGTTCCTTCCTTCCTTCCGCCACTATTCCTTTCTTCCTTCCTTCTTTCCACCACTATTCCTTCCTTCCTTCTGTTCTCTCTCCTTCAACTTTCTTTCCCCTCCATTCCCATTCTCTTCTGTTTCCTTTCAGTATTTTCCATTATGTCTCAGTGGACTAGATTATTATTATTATTATTATTATTATTATTATTATTATTATTATTATTATTATTTTTTTTTTTTATTCCCCCCCCCCCCCAAGATAGTTGTTGTCGGGTTAAGCCTTTGTCACTTCCATTTTGAATCAGCCAGACGTGAATTGCTCCAAGGTATTGCCGGAAAAAGCGCTCTTGTGACACCTCTCTCTTTGGCTTGTATCCATTCGGCCCCATTCAGCCTACTGTTTCAAGACGTTTACCCCCATCCAAGTGTCAATGTTTTCCTGGTGAGCTGTAGCGAGCCAGCATATATAGTATATACACTTATACAGTATATATATATTTTTGTTTATAGCAAGCTAAATCTGTACATTTTTCGATAGAAAAATGCCGGATTTCTCAATACAATGCTGGCTCGCTATCGCTCGCCAGGAAGATATCGACACCTGGATGGGGATAAACGTCTTAAAACAGTTGGCTGAATGGGGCCGAATGGATACAAGCCAGAGAAAGAGAGAAAAGGAGAAAAAGAGAAAAAACAAAAAAACAGGTGACCCCCCCCCCTTAACGTTTTTGGCACTAACTAAATATTGTCATTGTTCAAACCTTGCTGAACTCCCTTGGAGATCATGAGGAGTCGTGTTAGCAGTTTGTGTTGGCTGTCATTATAGGCTACGACTTTATGCAGCTTAGAAAGGCCCTCTAGAAGAAGTCTAAGGGGTCAAAAACCAACTCCGGTACGCCTCAGACAGACTTCCACCGTTCCCTCCTAAGCTCAATACAAAATCGTCTAATGATTGCCAAAACACGTCATAATCCTCAACCCTTTCATCCACCATCACGTAATGTTCAGCATATTCGGGGGTTACCATTAAACGATTTTCTTTAACTTACAATCTACCTCTACGACTCCAATGGGTAAAATACGATCGCCTTGAACCCTCATTTAAGGGGAGAATTCCACTTGAGGGATTTTTTTCTTTACCCCTTTCTCCCTCATGTTTAGCCCCATTGCTTTTGAGATTTTAAGACGTTCGCCCCATTAGTTTGTCGATTTTAAGACATTCCGCCCCATTTCCTTGTCAATATTAAGACCTTTCGTGCTATTTAGGTGTCGATTGTTTTTCTGGCGAACGATAGTGACATTTTGAAAGAACCTTCCTTCGGCCGGGACATTTTTCTACCGAAAAATGTACAAATTAATTTAGAAGGGGGATCTAATGGATATGTTTTTGTTAAGTTTGATGGAGGTCTAGGGAGCAAACTAGAACAATAATGAATAAATGAACAAAATCGACCAAAAAGTGAACCACCTCTAAGGGGAGATTTCCACCAGGAGGATTTTCTTCTGAACCTCTTTCTCCCTCATGTTTAGCCCCTTCTTTGCTTGTGAGATTTAAAGACGCTTGCCCCATTACTTTGGCGATTTTAAGAACTATCGCCCCATTTCTGTCAATTTGAAGACCATTCGTGCCATTTAGGTGTCGATTTTTTCCTGGCGAGCGATAGCGAACCTGTAATTTAAGGGGAACCGGCCTTCGGCCGGGAAATTTTTCTACCGAAAAATGTACAAATTTATCTTGAAAGGGGGTCAAGGGGGAGTAATTTTAAGCTTGATGGAAGTCTAGGGAATCAACTAAAAACCTCCCCTTAACCCTTAAACCTCCCCTTAACCCTTAAACCTCCCCTTAACCCTTAAACCTCCCCTTAACCCTTAAACCTCCCCTTAACCCTTAAACCTCCCCTTAACCCTTAAACCTCCCCTTAACCCTTAAACCTCCCCTTAACCCTTAAACCTCCCCTTAACCCTTCAGCAGTTTCATTTCTCTACAGCCTTTCCACTGACCTAGGCTATGTGCGCAATAAAGCCTTTCAATGTATGTCTGTCTGTATGTCCAGTATATGCTGAATGTTTATGTTAGATGTACTGTATATGGATACAACCACACACACACACACACACACGCGCGCTATCACCAACATCATATTTCTCTCTCTCTCTCTCTCTCTCTCACACACACACACACACTGCTCTCCAGCCCTGCAGGTAGTATGACGTCATCTGCTCCCCCTAAGAAGAATCCCAAAGGCATTTCCCCAACTTTCCCCAACTTTGTAAAATATAGATACCTTGGGAGGAGAGAAAGGAGGAAGAGAGGAAGATGGAGAAGGAGGAGGAAGAGAGAGGAGGATGGAGGAGAAAGAGAGAAGGAAGAACGAGGAGGAAGAGAAAGGAGAAAGATGGAAGAGGGAAGAGAGAGAAGAGGAGGAAGAGTGCGAAAGAGTACAAAGGAAAACAAGCAACCACAGATATATTGATCCTCACGAGGCTGCTTGTAACTAAACTACTGATCTATCTATCTATCTATTGCCTGACGCCGTGATCCCCGAAGGGGTGGCCACGAACGAACCGCCCCCATGCACCTCTGTCCCCAGTCAGTCGACGCCCCTCCCCCCAACCAGCACCGCCTTCATTCATGTAGTTCCTCACTCCATCCTTCCACCTCATATTCGGTCTACCTCTCCCCCTCTGTCCCTCCACCTCGCTCTCGTACACCCTCTTAGTCATTCTCTCGCTTTCCATACGTTCCATATGGCCGAACCATCTCAAGTTGTTCCTTTTCACACTTTCCAGCACATCTACCTCCACACCACACCTCCTTCTTACTTCCTCATTAGTCTGTCTATCCCTCCATGTAATTCCGCACGCACTCCTTAAGTAATTCATTTCCACTGCTCTCACTCTTGGTCTGAGTCTTTCAACCAACGTCCATGCTTCGCTTCCGTAAGTCAGTGTCGGGATTACCACACTGTCATGCAAGGACTTCTTCACTTCCATACTGACCACCCTATTTCTTGTTACTGCTTTTAGCGTTCCTACAACCCTCTTCCCCTGTTGTACCCTCTCTCGCACCTCTTCATCCATAGTCCCATCTTTACTCAACACACTGCCCAGATACTTAAAAGAGTTGACGATCTCCATAGCCTGACCGTTCAGCTTCACCTCACACTCTGTGACTTCACCCCTTTCGAAGACCATAACCTTGCTCTTCCCCGTATTTACCTTCAAATTCCGTTTTTCGCACACTGTTCCAAACTCATTTACCAGACCCTGCAACTCCCATTCATTATCACTCATCAGAACTGTATCATCTGCAAACAGCAGTATAGGTAGCTTCCACTCAATTCCCTCCCTTTTCAGCGATACACCAACATCCACTGCTCTTGATAGTATTTCTTTCATAACTCCATCCATATATACAGTAAACAACCACGGGGACATCACACACCCCTGTTTCAAACCAACATTCAGGTCAAAGAACTCGCTCTGCTCACTCTCCACACGTACTGCCGCCTTTGCACCCTCATACATGCTCTTCACTGCTTTCAGCAACTTGCCCTCTACTCCGTATATTCTAAGTACTTTCCACAAACCTTCTCTATCCACTCTGTGGATATGATCTACTGATCCTATGTAAAAACAGGAAGGGATAGCACAGTATAAACTATAGAGTGGTGTTATTCGTTTGTATACGCCGTTAATAGGGGGTTAAGAGCGAGATATTTATCTAAACGATTTTTGAAAGTTTGAACAGTACTGCTGTGACTCAATAACGCTACTAGGTAGTCCATTCCATAAGTTTACCACTCGCTTACAAAAGAAATGCTTCGCCTCATGTGAGTGAAAAGAGAGGAATAATAGGGAGGAAGAATAGAAGAGAGGAAGATATATATATATATATATATATATATAATATGATTGGCTGGGCTAATACACCGAGATCAAAGATGGGGAGCAAATACCGTCCCTCTTTTGAAACCCACATTTTACAAGTTTATAAGATTCGGAGAGGAGGAGGAGGAGGAGGAGGAGGAGTAGGAAGAGGAGTAGAAAGGAAAGGAAAGGGAAGGAGGAGGAGGAGGAGGAGGAGGAGGAGGAAGAGGAGGGGAGGAAGAGGAGGAGGAGGAAGAAAAGGAGTAGAAAGGGAAGGGAAGGAGGAGGAAGAGGAAGAGGAGGGGAGGAGGAGGAGGAAGAAAAGGAGTAGAAAGGGAAGGAGGGGGAGGATGTGGTGTTAGAAAGTAAGAAAAATGGGCAAGAGAAAGAAAAAGAAGTGGTGGTATAAGAGATGATGGTTGGAAAAAAAAAAGAGGGAAGGAGAGGAAGAGGAGGAGGAAGAGAAAGAGGAGGAGGAGAGAAGAGGGATAGTAGGAGGAAGAGGAGCAGAAGAACGGGTGAATATATAAAGGAAATACAGAAGTTTGAGGGAAAATGTATAGGGAAACGAAAGACCAAAATTTTAAAATGTATGTAAAGTTAAAAAAAAAAGAAAAAAAAAATGGAGATGCAAAACCACAAGAAACAGCAAGAAAAGTCCATGACAAAAAAGGAAATGCAATGCAAGCCCTTTAAGAGTATTTTTTCAGGACTCTCTTCTCCCTCATGTTTAGCCCAATGAATTTTGAGATTTTAAGACATTCGTCCCATTAGCTTGGCGATTTTAAGACCTTTCGCCCGATGTAGGTGTCAATTTTATCCTGGCGAGCGATAACGAAGATGAAGAGGGAGGAGGAAGAGAGAGGAAAAAGAGAGACGAGAAATTAAGAGGAAGAAGAGGGAGAAAGAGGAGAGAGGAGGAAAAAAGAGGAAGAAAAGGAAGGATTAACCTATGACAAACCTCTAGCAACCTATGGGATTAAACACGCAAATAATAGACTAGAAAACAATAAACGCCAAAAAAAAAAAAAAAAAGAGAAAAAAAGAAAAGAAAGACAGATAGATAGAAAAAGAGAGGCGAGAAACTGACGAAGCGAGCGAAGGAGAGAAAGACAAAGACGAAAAAAAAGGAACGACCTAAAACCTGTGAAAAAGGTCTGCCGCTAAAGACCTCCCCCCACACGGCTAATGGGCTCGGGGTGCAAAAAACGAAAACTAGGTGGCGCTGGTTGTAGGGGGGGGGGGGGTCCGCTAGAATATAGAAAACGGGGAACTCTCTTTACCGGGCGCCATTTGTATACCCTTTCAGTACCGAGTCCGTCCTTTTAAGGGGAGGTTTCTAGTGGGTTGCTTAGACCTCCATCAAGCTTAAAATTACACCCCTTAGACCCCCTTTCAAGATAAATATGTACATTTTTCCGTAGAAAAATGTCCCGGCCAAAGGCCGATTCCTCTTAAGTTACAGGCTCGCTATCGCTCGCCAGGAAAAATCGACACCTAAATGGCATGCAAGGTTTTAAAATTGACAGAAATGGGGCGAAAGTGATTAAAATCGCCAAACTAATGGGGCAAACGTCTTAAAATCTCAAAAGCAATGGGGCTAAACATGAGGGAGAAGGAAGTTCGAAAAAAAATCCCTCAAGTGGAAACCTCCCCTTAACTCTATTCCGGCTACTATTCGGAGATTATATTCAGTTTAAAAAGGGCCTATTAATTAGAAGAAAACAAAAAATCGAAAAAATACCCCCTTTAATGTCACACTCTCTTTCTAGATTTCCCACAAAAGACGGAAAAGGAAAGAAAAATAGGAAAAATAGGAAAAGTGGGGATAAATAGATAGATAGATAGATAGACCACCAAGGTATGCAGCTAACTATTACTCGCGACTGTACCGGGTAGATCGAGCCCACTTAGCCCTTTTGCTCCAGCCACTTTCAATAGGTGTACATTTATTGGCAACCTACTACTAGGGTTAAGGTGAGATGTCTTCCATTTAAGGGATTTTTCTGGACCCTTTCTCCCTCATGTTTAGCCCCATTTATTTTTTAGATTTTAAGATGTTCGCCTCATTAGTTGACGATTATTATGTTCCTTCCAACAACCAACTATACTCCTAAAATCGATTAATGAAATTTACAAACACATGTGGCAGTCCGTGGATTCGAATCCAGGATGCTCACACCGAAAATCAACACCTTATGCATCGCACCACGAAGACAGTTAAAGAATGGTGGACACTGCCTACGATTTATTATGCAACTTCGAATCCTGCATATCAATCTAAGCATGTACACACATCCCAACTGCAACTCACGTAGGCTATGCATATGTGAATGGAAAGAGCAATTAATGGGGCCTTAACCACTAGGGAAGTCCTCTCGATAAATTACCCCTGAACCAATATCAATTATTATGTTCCTTCCAACAACCAACTATACTCCTAAAATCGATTAATGAAATCTAAGAAATTTCGCTCCATTTCTGTCAATCTTAAGACCTTTCGAGCCTGTAATTTTAAGAGGAACCGGCCTTCGGCCGGGACGTTTGTCTACCGAAAAATGTACAAATATATCTTGAAGGGGGTCTAGGGGGTGTTTTTTTAAGCTTATGGAGGTCTAGCGAGGAAACTCAAAATTATACGAATAACTGAATAAATAGAAAACAAAAACAAAAAAACAGTCACTATCCCCTTTATAAACAAACTGGACTTTGTAGGAACCAACTCGTAAATAATCAGCTGAAACGATGGCCCCAACATGGCGGCCACTGTAAAAAAAAAAGTACTTGACCCCAGATTCTCCCAAGAGAGGGGGGCGGGGGAAGCAATCACTCGTCCTCCTTCGCCGCTGACCAGAATAGAAAAGCGGAGACAACTGGATTACCACACGGCCCTGGGAATCGGGAATGGGAGGAACTTGGAGTCGGGAATGGGAGGAACTGGGAATCGGGAATTGGTACTGGGCGCGGAGAATTGTTAAGGGACTCGGAATGGGTACTGGGCGAGAAGAATTGGTAAGAAAGAACTCTGAGTGTCCTCGCTAGACCACCATCAAGCTTAAAAAAACACCCCTAGCTTTAAAAAAAACCCCACCCCTAGACTCCCTTTGAAGATAAATTTGTAAATTTTTCGGTAGAAAAATTTATCGGCCCTTCGGCCGATTCCTTCTAAAATTACAGGGTCACCAGAAAAAGATCGACACCTAAATAGCGCGAAAGGTCATAATCTTGATAACAAATGAGGCGAAGTCTCAAAATCGCCAAAGTAACAACTTAAAATCCCAAAATTAATATGCTAAACATGAGGAAGAACGGGGTCTAGAACAAAGCGACTCCTTCCCTCTTAAGAGTGAACATCTGGTAAGGGTGATCAGGAACATAAATTGCAACTGGATAATATCAAAAACAGCAAGCAATGGAAGGCCCAGCCGCTTGTGGAATAACCGGGAGAGCTTATATGAAGGGGTATTGGTGGTGGTGATGGTGGTGGTGGTGATTGTGGTGATGATAGTGGGAGTAATGGTAGTGGTGGAAGTGGTGGTGGTGATAGTGGGAATAATGATAGTGGGAATAATGGTAGTGGTGGTGATGATGGTGGTAGTGGTGGTGATGATAGTGGTGGTGATGATAGTGGGAATAATGGAGGTGGTGGTGAAGATGGTGGTAGTGGTGGTGATGATAAAGGTGGTGGTGGTGATGATAGTGGGAATAATGGTGGTGGAGGTATTGGTGATGATAGTGGGAGTAATGGTAGTGGTGATTGTAGTGGTGGTGATGATAGTGGTGTTGGTGGTGGTGATGATAGTTGGAGTAATGGTAGTGGTGGTGGTGGTGGTGATGATAGTGATGGAGGTGGTGATGATAGTGAGAGGTAGTGGTGGTGATGATGGTGGTGATGAGTGGTGGAGGAGGTGGTGGTGGTGATGATAGTGGGAATAATGGTAGTGGTGGTGGAGGTAGTGGTGATGATAGTGGGAATAATGGTAGTGGTGATTGTAGTGGTGGTGATGATAGTGGTGTTGGTGGTGGTGATGATAGTGGGAGTAATGGTAGTGGTGATTGTAGTGGTGATGATGATCGTGGTGTTGGTGGTGGTGATGATAGTGGTAGTGGTGATTGTAGTGGTGGTGATGATAGTGGTGTTGGTGGTGGTGATGATAGTTGGAGTGATGATGGTGGTGGTGGTGATGATGGTGGTAGTGGTGGTGATGATAGTGGGAGTAATGGTAGTGGTGGTGATGATGGTGGTAGTGGTGATGGTGGTGTAGTGGTGGTGGTGGTGGTGATGATTGTGGTGGTGGTGGTGATGATAGTGGGAGTAATGGTAGTGGTGGTGATGATGGTGGTAGTGGTGATGGTGGTGTAGTGGTGGTGGTGGTGGTGATGATTGTGGTGGTGGTGGTGATGATAGTGGGAGTAATGGTAGTGGTGGTGATGATGGTGGTAGTGGTGATGATAGTGATGGTGGTGATGATAGTGGGAGTAATGGTAGTGGTGGTGATGATGGTGGTAGTGGTGATGATAGTGATGGAGGTGGTGATGATAGTGGGAGTAATGGTAGTGGTGGTGATGATGGTGGTTGTGGTGATGATAGTGGTAGTGGTGGTGATGATAGTGGGGTAATGGTAGTGGTGGTGATGATGGTGGTAGTGGTGATGATAGTGATGGTGGTGATGATAGTGGGAGTAATGGTAGTGGTGGTGATGATGGTGGTAGTGGTGATGATAGTGGAGGAGGTGGTGATGATAGTGGGAGTAATGGTAGTGGTAGTGGTGGTGATGATGGTGGTAGTGGTGATGATAGTGATGGAGGTGGTGATGATAGTGGGAGTAATGGTAGTGGTGGTGATGATGGTGGTAGTGGTGATGATAGTGGTAGTGGTGGTGATGATAATGGGAGTAATTGTAGTGGTGGTGATGATGGTGGTAGTGGTGGTGATGGTAGTGGAGGTATTGGTGATGATAGTGGGAGTAATGGTAGTGGTGATTGTAGTGGTGGTGATGATAGTGGTAGTGGTGGTGATGATAATGGGAGTAATTGTAGTGGTGGTGATGATGGTGGTAGTGGTGGTGATGGTAGTGGAGGTATTGGTGATGATAGTGGGAGTAATGGTAGTGGTGATTGTAGTGGTGGTGATGATAGTGGTGTTGGTGGTGATGATAGTGGTGTTGGTGGTGGTGATGATAGTTGGAGTAATGGTAGTGGTGGTGATGATAGTGATGGAGGTGGTGATGATAGTGAGAGGTAGTGGTGGTGATGATGGTGGTAGTGGTGGTGGTGGAGGTGGTGGTGGTGATAATGGTAGTGGTGGTGGAGGTAGTGGTGATGATAGTGGGAATAATGGTAGTGGTGATTGTAGTGGTGGTGATGATAGTGGTGTTGGTGGTGGTGATGATAGTGGGAGTAATGGTAGTGGTGATGATAGTGGGAGTAATGGTAGTGGTGATTGTAGTGGTGGTGATGATAGTGGTGTTGGTGGTGGTGATGATAGTTGGAGTGATGATGGTGGTGGTGGTGATGATAGTGGAGGAGGTGGTTGTGGTGATGATAGTGGGAATAATGGTAGTGGTGGTGATGGTGGTGGAGGTAGTGGTGATGATAGTGGGACTAATGGTAGTGGTGATTGTAGTGGTGGTGATGATAGTGGTGTTGGTGGTGGTGATGATAGTTGGAGTGATGATGGTGGTAGTGGTGATGATAGTGGTAGTGGTGGTGATGATAGTGGGAGTAATGGTAGTGGTGGTGATGATGGTGGTAGTGGTGATGATAGTGGTAGTGATGATAGTGGGAAGTAATGGTAGTGGTGGTGATGATGGTGGTAGTGGTGATGATAGTGGTAGTGATGATAGTGGGAGTAATGGTAGTGGTGGTGATAATGGTGGTAGTAGTGGTGATGGTGGTGTAGATGTGGTGGTGGTGGTGATTGTGGTGGTGGTGGTGATGATAGTGGGAGTAATGGTAGTGGTGGTGATGATGGTGATAGTGGTGATGATAGTGATAGTGGTGATGATAGTGGGAGTAATGGTAGTGGTGGTGATGATGGTGGTAGTGGTGATGATAGTGATGGAGGTGGTGATGATAGTGGGAGTAATGGTAGTGGTGGTGATGATGGTGGTAGTGGTGCAACTGGATAGCAAGAACAGCCAGCAATGGAATGCCCAGACGCTTGTGGAAGAACCGGGAGAGCTTACATGAAGGGGTATTGGTCCTTAGGAAGCAATGTGCGAGTGATGATGGTGGTGTAGTGGTGGTGGTGGTGACGATTGTGGTGGTGGTGATGATTGTGGTGGTGGTGATGATGATGGTGATAGTGGTGGTGATGATAGTGGTGATTGTGATAGTGGTGGTGGTGTTGGTGATGGTGGGAATAATGGTAGTGGTGGTGATGATTGTGGTGGTGGGTGGTGGTGGTAGTGGTGATGACGGTGACGATGATGGAGGTGTAGGTAGTGATGATGATGTGGGCAGGGAACCAGGTGGAACCCAGTGGTGGCGCAACCATACCTAACCTCCATAGCCCGGAAAGGTCTTGATAGAAACCACACCAGGAAGTAGCTGGGATCGAACCCGCGCTACCAGAGCCAAGCAACTGAAGTACAATGACCCAGTGCGCTCGGCCACTGACCATGTTGTTGTTAGTGGTGGTATATCGGTGGACCAAGTGATGGTGACAATTCCAAGTTTTAGTAGACTGTAGAGAGAGAGAGAGAGAGAGTGTGTGTGTGTGTGTGTGTGTGTGTGTGTAAGGAGAGCGGGAGTTTGCTTAGTAGAGACCAATTAAAGGGAGACAGACCGTTTTTCAGGACCCCCTTCTCTCTAATGTTTAGCCCCACTAGTTTTGAGATTTTAAGACGTTGGTTCCATTAGTTTGGGGATTTTATGACCTTTCACCCCATTTCTTTGTCAATATTAGGACCCCTCGTACCATTTAGGTGTGGTTTTTTTCCTGGCGAGCGAAAGCGAGCCTGTAATCTTAGAAGGAATCGGCCTTTGGCCGGGACATTTTTCCACCGAAAAATGTACAAATCTATCTTGAAGGGGGGTCTAGAGGGTGTTTTTCTAAGCTTAATGGAGGTCTAGGGAAGAAACTAAAAAAATATATGAATAAATGAATTAATAGAACCAACAAACAGCCATTGTCCCCTTAACATCCATAACTACCTAACCCACAAACAAGGAATAGCATCATATTACTTCCGCCCACCTCTAATGCCTTACCTGATCATAATATTACTATT
The DNA here is from genome assembly GCA_037953745.1 of Lithodes maja. Taxonomy (NCBI): domain Eukaryota; kingdom Metazoa; phylum Arthropoda; class Malacostraca; order Decapoda; family Lithodidae; genus Lithodes; species Lithodes maja. Next base: position 32,533 of record JBAKBP010023067.1, read on the forward strand.
AATTACGAGTACTCTCCTCGAAACGGCGCCGCGCTGAGAACTTATCCAATCCCTGGATTCTGAAAGCTCTCCCGTGCATCGCCTCGCTCTTAGAACCTTCAATGGGAATCCGAGCGACGAAATTGCACCTCATTTAGTGCCTCGCGAATGGTGGTGAGTGTGTGTGTGTGTGTGGGAGAGAGGAGGAGAGTGTGTTGTGGTGTGTGGGGTTAGTGGGAGTGTGTTGTGGGGGGGGGAGTGTTTCGGTGTGTGTTTGTGGGGGGAGGGGGGGTCGGTGTGTGTGTGTGGGGGAGAGGGGAGTGTTTCGGTGTGTGTGTGTGTGTGTGTGTGTGTGTGTGGAGGGGATGGTGGTGGTGTGTGGGAGAGACGGGGGGTGGGGGGGTTTCGGTGTGTGTGTGGGGGGGGGGAGTGATGGTGGTGGTGTGTGAGAGAGGGAGGTGGTGTGGGGTGTGGGGGTGTGTGGGGAGGGGATGATGGTGGTGGTGTGTGGGGGGAAGGTGGAGTGTGATGGTGGTGAGCTATAGAGATTAGGGCCTCACGCTATCTGGCCTACTGCTAATGAACAGACTACAGCATCGTATTATGACACTTTTTGCCGGATAAATAAGAAGGATGAGGAAGCTTTATGCTCTGTAAATTCGATCTTTTAACCCCTTCAGTACCAGTGACGTCCCTTTTCATTATATTCAGGCAACTATTAGACGATATTATTCAACTTAGGAAGGACACCTACTAATTAAAAAGCTACATGCTATCTCGACTCATCCTTCTAACTACCATAGATCCTTCCTAAGCTTCATAAAATCGTCTAAATGTAGCTGAAATCAAATAAATTAAGACGTCACCAGTACAGTAAGGATTAAGGGGAGGTTTTTAGTTTGGTCTCTAGATATGCATCAAGCTTAAGATTACACCCCCTTGAGCTCTTTTCAAGATAAATTTGTACATTTTTCGGTAGAAAAATGTCCCGGCCGAAGGCCGGTTCCCCTTAAATTACAGGCTCGCTATCGCTCGCCAGGAAAAAAATCGACACCTAAATGGCACGAATGGTCTTAAAATTGACAGAAATGGGGCGAGGGTTCTTAAAATCGCCAAACTAATGGGGCAAGCGTCTTTAAATCTCACAAGCAATGGGGCTAAACATGAGGGAGAAAGAAAAAAAAGTCAAGAAAAAAATCCTCCAGGTGGAAATCTCCCCTTAACCCCTTCACCACCATGACGTAATATTCATCATACTCTGGTTACCAATAGACGATTTTCTTTCGTATATAATATAATCTACCGCTAGGACACATATGGCTAAATACGATCTCTTATCAACCCTCTGAATAATATGGGTCGTCTTGAAACTGTATCAAAATCGTCTATCTTTAGCCAGAATGAAAGTTAAAAAGACGTCATAGGGGTGAAGGGGTTAAGGGGAGATTTCCACCTGGAGGATTTTTTTCTTGACTCCTTTCTCCTCATGTTTAGCCCCATTGCTTGTTCATTTAGATTTTCACGTGTGTGCTTTCATTTCGACTGTTATCGAATATTGCTCTTCCGTCTTTCTTTTTATTTACCTGCTTTCATTTCGACTTTATCGAATATTGCTCTTTCATCTTTCTTCATATTTGTGTGCTTTCATTTCGACTTCAATCTATCTATCTGGCACTCATTTTCTGTTCCTCCCTCAAATATTTTCAGTCCCCCCAATTTATCTTTTCCACACACCGTTTTCTTTCATATTATTATATTCTCATTAACCCCGCTCTCGTTTTTTTCTCATTATGGCCTGGATCTCTCTCTCTCTCTCTCTCTCTCTCTCTCTCTCTCGCCTACGTCTTCTTTTCCCACATCCATCTTCCCTCCTCTCTTCTCTCCACTTCTCCTTCCCCCCTTTTCTCTTCTCTCTCCCTTTCCTCTCCACTTCTCTCTTCTTCTTCTTCTTACATTGACCTCTTTTCCGCTTTATTTCTGCTCTCTCTCTTTCGCACGTTCTCTCTCTCTCCCCCTCCACCTCATTTTCTCTACACTATTCATGAGCAAACAGGCGGGATGAGAGAGAGAGAGAGAGAGAGAGAGAGAGAGAGAGAGAGAGAGAGAGAGAGAGCGAGCGAGAGAGAGAGAGAGAGAACTTACTCCAAATACGGAAGAGGCAAGGCAGCAATAAAATAAGAATGAATAACAATAATAGCAAAACAGGAAGGAAGTGGACAGGATAAATTGTGATAAAGTATAAGGCGATAAGGAAAGAGGATAAACAAGAAGAACACAATAAATGACGAGATCTGACACCAAGAACGAAGATGTACATTCCTTAACCCTTCAGTACCGGTGCCGTCCTTTTAATTATATTCTGGCAGTGATTAGACGATTTTATTGAGCTTAGGAAGGACCTCTAGCATTAATAAGGCTTCAAACTATCTCCACCAACCCGTTTAACTACCACAGCTCCTTCCTAAGCTGCATAATATCGTCTAAATATAGCTAGAATACAATATAACACACGTCGCTGGTACTCAAAGGGTTAATAGTATCAGATTAATGAGAAACGAAAAACGTGAAAGATAATGTTTTCACACAAAGTATATATATATATACTGTATAATAGCATAGACAGAAAAAGAGCAAATTAAGTTGAGGTGGCAAAGGACAAAGTGAGAAGAGTCTGGCAAGATGAAAATGTTGCACTGAGGTAAAATGAAGGGAAGGAGAGGCGGAAGGAGATGAAAGACGTAAAAAGAGAGAGAGAGAGAGAGAGAGAGAGAGAGAGAGAGAGAGAGAGAGAGAGAGAGAGAGAGAGAGAGAGAGAGAGAGAGTCAGAAAGCGTATGGTCTTTATATCCTTATCATATTATTTATTGTCGTGGAAAGAAGTCTCTTAAGGGGATGGATGGGCCGGTTTTCTGGTCCCCTTTCTCCCTCATGTTTAGCCTCATTAGTTTTCAGATGTTAAGATGTTTGCCCCATTAGTTAGTCGATTTTAATACCTTTCGCCCCATTTCTTCGTCAATATTTAGACCTTTCGTGCTATTTAGGTGTCGATTTTTTTTCCCCTGGCGAACGATAGTGAGCCTGTAATTTTGGCAGAAGCGGGGATCTAATGGATGTTTTATTTTGGCAGAAGCGGGGATCTAATGGATGTTTTATTTTGGCAGAAGCGGGGATCTAATGGATGTTTTATTTTTCGTTTGATGGAGGTCTAGGGAGGAAATTAAAACAAAATAAAATTAAAACACAAAATATATATAAATATACGAAATAATCGCCTTAAGGGGAAATCTCCACTTGAGGGATTTTTTTCTTGACCCCTTTCTCCCTCATGTTTAGCCCCATTGCTTTTGATATTATAAAACGTTTGCCCCATTAGTTTAGCGATTTTAAGAACTTTCACCCCATATTAAGACCTTTCGTGCCATTCAGGTGTCGATTTTATCCTGGCGAGCGATAGCGAGCCTGTAATTTAACAGGAACCGGCCTTCGGCCAGGAAATTTTTCTACCGAAAAATGTACAAATTTATCTTGAAAGGGACTCAAGGGGGTGTAATTTTAAGCTTGATGGAGGTCTAGGGAACAAACTAAATACCTCCCCTTAAACATAAACCCTTCCCCCTTATGCTAATAGACAGGGTATACTAACAATTTCCCTGGTAAAAAATATAATAACTGAATATCTCGCTGGACAATAAGACGTTTCCGAGTGTGTTGTGTATTCTGTTGCTCACCGCGGGAAAGATAAACAAAGAAGAGAGATGAGAAATTCGGGGCACAGAGGCCGAGTTTTACGCCTCCTGGGTTCATATGTCAAGTTGACGCCTCTCTCTCTCTGTCTCTCTCTCTCTCTCTCTCTCTCTCTCTCTCTCTCTCTCTCTCTCTCTCACACCTCGAGCCCGACGCGCCAACCCGCCAACAGCACTTCGCTCTCGCTGCTCGAAATCTGACCATAACTTGAGTACTCCATTACTCATCCCCTTATTTGTTTGCATGAGCTGTAGCTAAGCTCTAGCTTAACTGCCCTGTAGTTGCTTTGCATGTAATTTTGCTGTGTTTTTGACTGATAAACGTTTGTTTATCGAGACTGCTTTTGTTTACATTTGTACCGGTTAGTGACGACCGACGCTCTAAAGTAAACAAACTATTTGCTTGTTTCATATTATAAAGTTCTAGCACTTATTGTAGATATTTTAGCCCTCACTGTAGTTAAGTGCTTAGCAAACCACCCAGTAGTTATCTTGCATGACATTGTACTGTAGTTTTGACTGATAAACGTTTGTTTTTCAAAATTCTATTTGTCAGGTTAGTAGAGACGCCGCCGATACCAGCGCCACCTGTGTACGCATAAACAAACCCTCTTCTTGTATTTTATATATCAAAGTCTAGCCAATACTGTACTTGGTTGAACTTTTTTTATCTTGGTTATCTATATAAATCGCACACTAACATTTGTCAAGATAGTTTTAATATTGGGTTAGAATAATTTAGTTACTGTAATACTTTTTGATAGCCTATTTATTAATCGCATTTCAGATACTTGTCACCATAATAGGCCTCTCACACTCTTGCCAGGGATATTACTAACTCCATTATTATTATTATTGTGTCGACCACTGTATAAACTAATATACAGGCTTTAGCCTAACTGTGTCATACTGCTAACATAATTTTATTTTTATTTTCAGGCATAAAATTGTGTTCTATTGCTAACATATTCTTTTTGTGATCAACATATTCTTTTTGTGATTTACAGGCATTAATTGTACCATATTGCTAACCAATATTTTTTGTTACTGTACTGTATACTGCTTTCCAGTGTTCTCACTAGGCTAAATTAACCCTCTCCCCTTTTTTTCTCCCAGTAAATTTTGTAACAAATTACTAGTCCATTTACAATTTTCAGGCTTTAACTGTGTCATACTGCTAACATCAATTTTTTTTTTATTTTCAGGCATAAATTGTGTTCTATTGCTAACATATTTTTTGTGATTTACAGCCATAATATTCTTTTTGTGATTAACATATTATTTTTGTGATTTACAGGCATTAATTGTACCATATTGCTAACAAATATTTTGTGTTACTGTACTGTATACTGTTTTCCAGTTG
>JBAKBP010023068.1:0-37614 GCA_037953745.1 Lithodes maja
GGTTTATAAATACCCCTGATGGTAACAAAGGCTTTAAAGTATCCCCAATAGGCTCAACACAGCTAACTCAAAGACAACTGCAGAGGTTGAAGTAACTAAACTATAGGTTTATAAATACCCCTGATGGTAACAAAGGCTTTAAAGTATCCCCAATAGGCTCAACACAGCTAACTCAAAGACAACTGCAGAGGTTGAAGTAACTAAACTAAAGGTTTATAAATACCCCTGATGGTAACAAAGGCTTTAAAGTATCCCCAATAGGCTCAACACAGCTAACTCAAAGACAACTGCAGAGGTTGAAGTAACTAAACTAAAGGTTTATAAATACCCCTGATGGTAACAAAGGCTTTAAAGTATCCCCAATAGGCTCAACACAGCTAACTCAAAGACAACTGCAGAGGTTGAAGTAACTAAACTAAAGGTTTATAAATACCCCTGATGGTAACAAAGGCTTTAAAGTATCCCCAATAGGCTCAACACAGCTAACTCAAAGACAACTGCAGAGGTTGAAGTAACTAAACTAAAGGTTTATAAATACCCCTGATGGTAACAAAGGCTTTAAAGTATCCCCAATAGGCTCAACACAGCTAACTCAAAGACAACTGCAGAGGTTGAAGTAACTAAACTAAAGGTTTATAAATACCCCTGATGGTAACAAAGGCTTTAAAGTATCCCCAATAGGCTCAACACAGCTAACTCAAAGACAACTGCAGAGGTTGAAGTAACTAAACTAAAGGTTTATAAATACCCCTGATGGTAACAAAGGCTTTAAAGTATCCCCAATAGGCTCAACACAGCTAACTCAAAGACAACTGCAGAGGTTGAAGTAACTAAACTAAAGGTTTATAAATACCCCTGATGGTAACAAAGGCTTTAAAGTATCCCCAATAGGCTCAACACAGCTAACTCAAAGACAACTGCAGAGGTTGAAGTAACTAAACTAAAGGTTTATAAATACCCCTGATGGTAACAAAGGCTTTAAAGTATCCCCAATAGGCTCAACACAGCTAACTCAAAGACAACTGCAGAGGTTGAAGTAACTAAACTAAAGGTTTATAAATACCCCTGATGGTAACAAAGGCTTTAAAGTATCCCCAATAGGCTCAACACAGCTAACTCAAAGACAACTGCAGAGGTTGAAGTAACTAAACTAAAGGTTTATAAATACCCCTGATGGTAACAAAGGCTTTAAAGTATCCCCAATAGGCTCAACACAGCTAACTCAAAGACAACTGCAGAGGTTGAAGTAACTAAACTAAAGGTTTATAAATACCCCTGATGGTAACAAAGGCTTTAAAGTATCCCCAATAGGCTCAACACAGCTAACTCAAAGACAACTGCAGAGGTTGAAGTAACTAAACTAAAGGTTTATAAATACCCCTGATGGTAACAAAGGCTTTAAAGTATCCCCAATAGGCTCAACACAGCTAACTCAAAGACAACTGCAGAGGTTGAAGTAACTAAACTAAAGGTTTATAAATACCCCTGATGGTAACAAAGGCTTTAAAGTATCCCCAATAGGCTCAACACAGCTAACTCAAAGACAACTGCAGAGGTTGAAGTAACTAAACTAAAGGTTTATAAATACCCCTGATGGTAACAAAGGCTTTAAAGTATCCCCAATAGGCTCAACACAGCTAACTCAAAGACAACTGCAGAGGTTGAAGTAACTAAACTAAAGGTTTATAAATACCCCTGATGGTAACAAAGGCTTTAAAGTATCCCCAATAGGCTCAACACAGCTAACTCAAAGACAACTGCAGAGGTTGAAGTAACTAAACTAAAGGTTTATAAATACCCCTGATGGTAACAAAGGCTTTAAAGTATCCCCAATAGGCTCAACACAGCTAACTCAAAGACAACTGCAGAGGTTGAAGTAACTAAACTAAAGGTTTATAAATACCCCTGATGGTAACAAAGGCTTTAAAGTATCCCCAATAGGCTCAACACAGCTAACTCAAAGACAACTGCAGAGGTTGAAGTAACTAAACTAAAGGTTTATAAATACCCCTGATGGTAACAAAGGCTTTAAAGTATCCCCAATAGGCTCAACACAGCTAACTCAAAGACAACTGCAGAGGTTGAAGTAAATAAACTAAAGGTTTATAAATACCCCTGATGGTAACAAAGGCTTTAAAGTATCCCCAATGGGCTCAACACAGCTAACTCAAAGACAACTGCAGAGGTTGAAGTAAATAAACTAAAGGTTTATAAATACCCCTGATGGTAACAAAGGCTTTAAAGTATCCCCAATAGGCTCAACACAGCTAACTCAAAGACAACTGCAGAGGTTGAAGTAAATAAACTAAAGGTTTATAAATACCCCTGATGGTAACAAAGGCTTTAAAGTATCCCCAATAGGCTCAACACAGCTAACTCAAAGACAACTGCAGAGGTTGAAGTAAATAAACTAAAGGTTTATAAATACCCCTGATGGTAACAAAGGCTTTAAAGTATCCCCAATAGGCTCAACACAGCTAACTCAAAGACAACTGCAGAGGTTGAAGTAAATAAACTAAAGGTTTATAAATACCCCTGATGGTAACAAAGGCTTTAAAGTATCCCCAATAGGCTCAACACAGCTAACTCAAAGACAACTGCAGAGGTTGAAGTAAATAAACTAAAGGTTTATAAATACCCCTGATGGTAACAAAGGCTTTAAAGTATCCCCAATAGGCTCAACACAGCTAACTCAAAGACAACTGCAGAGGTTGAAGTAAATAAACTAAAGGTTTATAAATACCCCTGATGGTAACAAAGGCTTTAAAGTATCCCCAATAGGCTCAACACAGCAAACTCAAAGACAACTGCAGAGGTTGAAGTAACTAAACTAAAGGTTTCTAAATACCCCTGATGGTAACAAAGGCTTTAAAGTATCCCCAATAGGCTCAACACAGCTAACTCAAAGACAACTGCAGAGGTTGAAGTAAATAAACTAAAGGTTTATAAATACCCCTGATGGTAACAAAGGCTTTAAAGTATCCCCAATGGGCTCAACACAGCTAACTCAAAGACAACTGCAGAGGTTGAAGTAAATAAACTAAAGGTTTATAAATACCCCTGATGGTAACAAAGGCTTTAAAGTATCCCCAATAGGCTCAACACAGCTAACTCAAAGACAACTGCAGAGGTTGAAGTAAATAAACTAAAGGTTTATAAATACCCCTGATGGTAACAAAGGCTTTAAAGTATCCCCAATAGGCTCAACACAGCTAACTCAAAGACAACTGCAGAGGTTGAAGTAAATAAACTAAAGGTTTATAAATACCCCTGATGGTAACAAAGGCTTTAAAGTATCCCCAATAGGCTCAACACAGCTAACTCAAAGACAACTGCAGAGGTTGAAGTAAATAAACTAAAGGTTTATAAATACCCCTGATGGTAACAAAGGCTTTAAAGTATCCCCAATAGGCTCAACACAGCTAACTCAAAGACAACTGCAGAGGTTGAAGTAAATAAACTAAAGGTTTATAAATACCCCTGATGGTAACAAAGGCTTTAAAGTATCCCCAATAGGCTCAACACAGCTAACTCAAAGACAACTGCAGAGGTTGAAGTAAATAAACTAAAGGTTTATAAATACCCCTGATGGTAACAAAGGCTTTAAAGTATCCCCAATAGGCTCAACACAGCAAACTCAAAGACAACTGCAGAGGTTGAAGTAACTAAACTAAAGGTTTCTAAATACCCCTGATGGTAACAAAGGCTTTAAAGTATCCCCAATAGGCTCAACACAGCTAACTCAAAGACAACTGCAGAGGTTGAAGTAACTAAACTAAAGGTTTCTAAATACCCCTGATGGTAACAAAGGCTTTAAAGTATCCCTAATAGGCTCAAAATTGCGTCAAGAACGTGAGAGGGTTAAGGGGAGGTTTTTAGTGTGTTTCCTAGACTTCCATCAAGCTTGAAATTACATCCCCATGACCCCCTTTCAAGATAAATTTGTACATTTTTCGGTAGAAAATTTTCCCGGCCGAAGGCCGGTTCTTCTTAAATTACAGGCTCGCTATCGCTCACCAGGAAAAACTCGACACCTAAATGGGACGAAAGGTCTTAAAAGTGACATAAATGGGGTGAAAGTTCTTAAAATCGCCAAACTAATGGGGCGAGCGTCTTAAAATCTCAAAAGCAATGGGGCTAAACATGAGGGAGAAAGGGGTCCAGAAAAAAATCCTCCAGGTGGATATCTCTCCTTAAGAACGGGGTGCTACTTATCAGAACAGACGATTGAAAAACATGACATGACATTAGGTTACTCAGTGTGCAGTAATGTGAATAAATGTGGCTAGCGGTGGCTGGGCAAATGTTATCATATGGAACATTATTATACGTGTTCTTCTCCTGTCACCTCTTGTTCCTTTCTTGCTGATCCTCCCTACCCCTTGTGGGAGTCAGGGCTGGCTACTGACTGACAAATGGGTCTAGAAATGTAAGTACACCCAAGCTTCAGCCCAGCCTTATTTATTTTTCACACATGGGTGAGCAGTGAGCGATCTGGATTTGTAAGACGTTCTCAGTACATTCATTAAGATTCAAGGGTATGGAAATGTACAGTCGTCGGAATAAGTTCTTTACCACCCTATGCAGAAAAAAAGGAAAACTGGGGATTGGGCCTGAGTATATAGATAAATAGATAGATAGATGATTATAATTATGCAAGTATAAATAAATAAATAAAAAAAAAAAAAATAATAATAATAATAATAATAATAATAATAATAATAATGCATATTTCTGGGAATAGTTTACAAGTAATTCAATCAACAGTTTGTAAAAATATGCAGAGGAATGTTTTATAAGAATTTTGATTATACCAGTTTTATTTACATAATGAAAATATTGGGGTGGTACAGAACTTATGTGGACGACTGTACGTAGAGATCGTTTTCCTGTTTCTCGCGATTATAGCCTGTCGCACCTGCCACAACGAGACCAATAGTGTAATAGAACGGGACGGGTTTTATACGAGACGAGACGCGCCATTACTTGACTAATACGGGTGTGTTTCCTGTTCTGCTCCAGTTCACAGGTAGTATTTCCCCAGGTGTATATATTATTAGTGTTGGCTCATTGCATACACATATACACACACACACACACACAGACACATACACATACACACACTCACACACACACACATCTGTACATTAACTGGCAGCCTTCATACACACATACTAATTTACATACAGTAATCCCTTGTGCACACACACACACACGCGCGCGCACACACACACACACACACACACACACACACACACACTTGTACATTACCCAGCAGTCTTCATACATACATACTAATTTACATACAGTAATCCCTTGTGCACACACACCTTCAGACACCACTTCATACATGCATATCACTCTCTCTCTCGCTCGCTCTCTCTACATATCCTCATTCACTACCTTCTACACCCTTAACGCACTTTCACACGCTCACTCTCTCTCTCTCTCTCTCTCTCCATATATATACCGAATTCCCTATCTTCTACACCCATACACCACTCACAACCACAAAACACACACACCACCCCAACACACACACACCACCCCAACACACACACCACCCCAACACACACACACACACACCACTCCAACACACACACACACATATACCCCCCATCCATATATTCTACCACCCACTCTTGCCCACCCTCACACCTACCTACGCCCACTCTCCTCCTCATCCCCCCCACCACACACCCACACCTACCTACGTCCACTCCCCTCCTCACCACCACACCCACATGCCTCTACCCTTTCTTTCTCTATTATATAATATTATCATCTTGTAGTATTTACCCGCCAAATATTATCATCTTGTAGTATTTACCCGCCAAATATTATCATCTTGTAGTATTTACCCGCCAAATATTATCATCTTGTAGTATTTACCCGCCAAATATTATCATCTTGTGCTATTCCTCCCTCTCCGCCCTCCTCTCTCTTACTTATGCCTAATATCCTAATCTCTTCTAAAGATGTACTTTCTACCCTCTCTGGGCTTAACACTAATAAGGCGTACGGTCCGGACGGTGTTCCTCCTGTTGTTCTCAAAAACTGTGCTTCCGTGCTGACTCCCTGCCTAGGCAAACTCTTTCGTCTCTGTCTATCCTCTAACGTCTTCCCTTCATGCTGGAAGTTTGCTCACATTCAACCTGTCCCAAAGAAGGGTGACCGCTCTCAACCCTCCAACTATCGTCCAATTGCTCTTATCTCTTGTCTTTCTAAAGTTTTTGAAACTATTCTTGCTTCCAAATTTCTTAAGCATTTCTCTTCTCATAATCTGCTCTCAGATCGCCAGTATGGCTTCCTTAAGGGTCGCTCTACTGGTGATCTTCTTTCATATCTTACTAACTCTTGGTCATCCTCCTTTCGGGACTTCGGTGAGACTTTTTCTATTGCACTAGACATATCGAAAGCCTTCGATAGAGTCTAGCATAAATCTTTAATTTCTAAACTACCCTCCTTCGGTTTCTATCCCTCCATCTGTGCCTTTGTCTCTAATTTCCTTTCCGGCCGTTCCATAGCTGCGGTTGTGGACGGCCATTGTTCACTTCCTCACCCTATAAACTCCGGTGTTCCTCAGGGCTCTGTCCTATCTCCTATTCTCTTTCTAATTTTTATAAATGATCTCCTTAACTGTACCTTAATTCCCATCCATTCATACGCAGACGACTCAACCTTACACTACTCCATTAGTTTTTCAGAACGCCCCAGCCAGCAATCCCTCAACGACAAACGTAATGAAGCCATAGAACTCTTAAATTCTGATCTAAATACTATTTCCAATTGGGGCAGAGAAAACCTTGTTAACTTTAATGCTTCCAAAACCCAATTTCTCCATCTATCTACCCGTCAGGATCTCCCAGCGGACTATCCCTTATTCTTCAACAATACAAAAATCAACCCTTCATCTTCTCTCAATATTCTTGGTGTCTCTTTTTCTTCTGCTCTCATTTGGAAGGACCATATTACCAGTCTTGCTAAGGCAGCCTCCCAGAAGCTGGGTGTGCTCAATCGCCTTAGGGGGTTCTTTTCCCCTGCACAGCTTCTTGCTCTGTACAGGGGCATAGTGCGCCCTTGTATTGAGTATTGTTCACATGTGTGGGGAGGTTCCTCTCACACCGCTCTCCTAGACAAAGTTGAAAGGAAGGCCTTTCGTATCATTAACTCCCGTCCACTCACCAACTCACTGCAATCTCTCTCTCTCCGCCGCAATGTTGCATCTCTCTCGCTATTCTATCGCTACTATAATAATCAGTGTTCCTCAGAGCTATCCCAGTGCATACCACCTCCTTTACGTAGGGCACGTGGTACCCGTCTTGCAACTCAATCCCACCCCTACTCTGTGCAACTCTCCAACCCAAGAGTGAAACGTTACTCTCAAACTTTCTTCTACTCAACATCTGAGCTCTGGAACTCTCTCCCAGAATCAGTCTTTCCCTCTTCCTATGACTTAAATTGCTTCAAACTCCGTGTGTCCAGGCATTTTGGCTCAAACGTCCCTTGATTTTGGCCCTGTCACTCTTTCAACTATGGGGGAGGCACTCGCTATAGGCAGTTATGCCTTTTGCCTCCCTCAATCACATAGAAAAAAAAAAAAAATCTTGTAGTATTTACCCGCCAAATACCTACATAACCTAACCCTCCTCACTCCATATCCATACACCCACCCCACACACAGTACACCCCCTACCACCACCACATACACACCTACCTACAACCACTGTCCTCCACCTCCCCACACCCACCTACACCCACTTTCCCCCTCCTACACCCACCTACAACCACTCTCCTCCACACACCCACACATACCTACACCCACTCTCCACTCCCCCCACACCTACGCCCACTCTCTCCCAATACACGCACAACTCCAAAACTACACATAGTACACCCCCTACCACCACCACACCCACACATACCTCTCCCAGCACACTCACCTCCCACCCACACACACACACACCCACACCTACCTACACTAACTATCCCCCCACACACATACCAACACCCATTCCTCTCCCAGCACACTCACCTCCCTCCCACCCACACACACACACACCTACCTACACTAACTATCCCCCCACACACCTACCTACCCATTACCCTCCCCCCCACCTACCTACACTAACTATCCCCCCACACACCCACCTACACCCACTCTCCCACCCCCACACACCTACCTACACCCAATCATCCCCCACACACACACCCACCTACACCTAATCTCCCCCCCCCCCACCCCCTCCCCACACACACACACACCCCTTAACAACCAAGGGAATTCCAGTTGTGATTAAATTCCCTCATTGTTCGTGGTCTGGCGCCCCGGGGGAAGGGGTGGGTGGGGAGAGAGGCGCCCTTTGCAACAGATTGTTACCATATATTCCTTAGTGTCCCTCTTTAATTTGTTTTATTGTCCTTTATTGTATTGCTTTAGCTAGTCTTGAAAGGGCTTTATTATAATTATCTTTGCACACACACACAGACATATACACACACACAGACACAGACAGACACACACACACACACACAGACACACACACACACATTTTTGTACGCTGTTATTTAGTAAAAGTTTGTTTATGAGTGCTAAGTTGGTGTTGAAAGTGCTATATTATACTCGAATTGCTGGCATAAATTGCCCTATCTCCATGTTTTAAGCCATACCTAAAATAATTAATTAATTAATTTGTTCCTTTGTTTACCGCAAACACGCACACACACACACACACATCCATACACACACGAATTCATCACAATCTCTCTCTCTAACTCTCTCTCACCCACCCACCCACCCACACACACGAATTCATCACCATTTCATCTATCATTCACGCTCACACCCACTCTCTTATTGACCTCCCCTTCCCCACACACAGACCCCCCCCCCCCCAAACACCCTCGTCAGCAGCACTCTTCACTCACCAACACCCCCAGACGTAGTAATCACACACCCACACCCCTACACAAACACCCACACACACCCTCGTCAGCAGCACCCTTCACCCTCCAACACCCCCTGACGTAGTAATCACACACCCACACCCACCCACCCACACACATCACCATTATCATCTCACTCTCTCTCTCTCTCACCCCCCACCCCCCTCGTCAGCACCACACTTCACCCTCCAACACCCCCTGACGTAGTAATCACACACCCACACCCACCCACCCACACACATCACCATTATCATCTCACTCTCTCTCTCTCTCACCCCCCACCCCCCTCGTCAGCACCACACTTCACCCTCCAACACCCCCTGACGTAGTAATCAAATATAGGGAACGATTAGGAACCACAGGGACCATCAATTGTCAGCTTCGGGGGTACCTCTCCTCACTGTTACTACCGTCATCACTTTAGCTTGTTTGGGCCACCATTAGACGATCTAGTGCGAGGATTTGGTTTATTTGTTTTACCCGCTCTTTTTCGCTCCATCAGTTTGGCAATTTTAAGATGCTTTGCTCAATTAATTTGGCCTTTATGAAACGTTTCGCCCCATTCAGATGTCGTTTTTTTCCTGGCGAAAGATAGCGAGCCTACATTTAATGAAAAATGTACACATTTAGCCTCACATGTCCCGGCCAAAGGCCGGTTCCTCTTAAATTACAGGCTCGCTATCGCTCGCCAGGAAAAAATCGACACCTAAATGGCACGAATGGTCTTAAAAGTGACAAATGGGATGAAAGTTCTTAAAATCGCCAAAGTAATGGGGCGAACGTCTTAAAATCTCAAAAGCAATGGGGCTAAACATGAGGGAGAAAGGGGTAAAGAAAAAAATCCCTCAAGTGGAAATCGCCCCTTAACCCCAATAATACCCCAAATCAAATTAATGAAAGCATGTGATTCACCCAGGATTCGAACCCAGAATATCTCTATCTATTTATCTATTGCCGGACGCCGTGATCCCTGAAGGGGTGGCCACGAACAAACCGCCCCCATGCACTTCTGTACCCAGTCAGTCAAAGTCCCTCCTCCCATCCAGCACCACTTCCACGCATATACTTCTTAGCTCCATCCTTCCACCTCTCACTCGGTTTACCTCTCCCTCCCTGTCCTTCCACCTTACTCTCGTACACTCTCTTTTTTTTTTTTTTTTTTTTTTTTTGAGACAATGAACGGAGGAAGGAAAAACACAGATAAAACAAAAAGGTCCATGTGCCTAAAGGCATCCTCCATTCATAAAATGTTTGTAACAACTGGATTTAAACATTTGTAGATTGTAAGTTTGTGGAAGCAATTCGAGGGAAGTGAATTCCAAAGAGTAGTAGCTCTGGGGATAAATTAATTCTGATAAGCAGAAGTTCTGCATTGTGGAGGAGAAAGTGTAAATTCATGGGCGCTCTCAGCTGCCCTAGTTCTACGGGGAAAGATGTGGAGAGGCGGCACAATTGAAGCAAGTTCCTCGGAACAATTGCTGTGAAAATATCTGTAGAATAATGCAAGGGATGCAACGTTTCTTCGTATGGATAATGTAGGAAGGTCCTGTGTGATTGCAGGGTTATTGATAAATCTAATAGCTTATTTTTAATTTTGTCCAACTGCCTCAATGCAACCACTCCACTTCCAGCCCACAGAAGTGAACAGTAATCCATCTGAGAACGCACATGACTTTTATATATTACGGCCAACTGCTCGTCAGTGAAGAATTCTCGAACTCTGTACAGGAGTCCCAGTTTTTTAGAGGCATTCTTAGCAATGCTTCTAACATAATGTGTCCAGCTCAAGTTAGTAGTTAATGTTACACCGAGAATGTCAATACTAGGGGAAGTGGGAATATTTACATCATTAAAAAATATATGGGAGTCAGTGAGATTCTGTCGGTTAGAACATTGAATGTACTTGGTTTTCTGTGCATTAAAGGAAACTAGATTCTCTTGTCCCCATTCATTAATTCTAGAAAGGTCCTGGTTCAGAGAAATTGCAGTGTTTATTTTTTAATTTATAAGATCGGGTTGGGTGAAAGAATTGGTAAATGTGAAGGAACTGTGGAGTGTTGAGTCATCTGCGTAGGAATGTATTGGATTATGAGTGGTAGATATGAGATCATTGATATGAATGAGGAACAGAGTTGGGGCCAAAACTGATCCCTGGGGAACACCAGCATTTATTGAGTGAAATTGAGAATAAAGGCCATCTACCATTACACGTATTTTTCTGTTATGAAGATAAGAAGAAATTAGTGGAACTAATGATGCAAGGCCGTAGTGTGACATCTTCGACAATAAGGATTGATGCCAGACTCTATCAAATGCCTTTGATATATCCAGTGCTATTGTATGTGTTTCACCATGTTGGTCTGTAGTTTGATGGATCTGAAGAGGCACCTTTTTTAGGAACTTAAGTCATTCTTTCGCTTCCCATATGTTTCACATGGCCGAACCATCTTAAGGTGTTCCTTTTCACACTTTCCAGCACATCTACATGTACACCACACCTCTCTTGTACTTTCTCATTCGTCTGTCTATCCCTCCATGTAACTCTGCACGCACTTCTCAAGTAACTCATTTTCATCCCTCTCACTCTTGGTTTGCTCGAGTCTCTCCAACAACATCCATGCTTCACTCCCGTATGTCAATGTCGGGATTACCACACTGTCATGCAAGGACTTCTTCAAGGACTCCATGTTGACCACCCTATTTCTTGTTACTGCTTTCAGCGTTCCTACAACCCTCTTCCCCTGTTGCACCCTCTCCCGCACTCAATTCGAGGGTTCAAATTGTCTCCGTATTTATGACCGTGACCGTACGAGGCGTGAGGAGTCCTGGGTGGTTATAATTGGTCATGGGCGCGATTTAATAACGTCCTGCAATTATGGGCGTGAGAGAGGGAGAAGAGGTACGCCCATCCGGTGCCAGAGAAAGGGAAAGGATGGAGGTAAGATTATAACTAACGGATTATCTCTATTTCTCTCTCACATTTACACACACACAGACACACACAATATATATATATATATATATATATATCTATCTATCTATATGCTCAGGCCCAATCCCCATTTTGGGGGTAGCCGACTCAAGACAGAGCAAGAACAGGGAAAACACAAAAACAACATAAAACAAAAAATAAACACAGATAAAAAACACAAACTCACACACATCCAGGTCACCCAGGAGAAGACCCAGAGACCAGGGTTATCAAGGTCGCTCCAGCACTCCCCCGGCCCCTGACCACCCGGAGAGGTTCCGATAAATATATATATATATCTATCTATCTATCTATTGCCTGACGCCGTGATCCCCGAAGGGGTGGCCACGAACGAACCGCCCCCATGCACCTCTGTCCCCAGTCAGTCGACGCCCCTCCCCCCAACCAGCACCGCCTTCATTCATGTAGTTCCTCACTCCATCCTTCCACCTCATATTCGGTCTACCTCTCCCCCTCTGTCCCTCCACCTCGCTCTCGTACACCCTCTTAGTCATTCTCTCGCTTTCCATACGTTCCATATGGCCGAACCATCTCAAGTTGTTCCTTTTCACACTTTCCAGCACATCTACCTCCACACCACACCTCCTTCTTACTTCCTCATTAGTCTGTCTATCCCTCCATGTAATTCCGCACGCACTCCTTAAGTAATATATATATATTACTTTTTATTCCATTTCTACATCTACATCCACACCACACCTCTCTCGTACTTCTTCATTTGTCTGCCTATCCGTCCATGTAACTCCGCAAGTACTTCTTAGGTAACTCATTTCCACCCCTCTCACTCTTGGTTTGAGTCTCTCCATGACTTCGTGACTACGATAAAATATCCATTTATCGAATACTGGATCTAATCATGTACTCGGACTCAACTGCACACTGCATAGCGTAATGCTTGTGTAATATTTTATTGAAATATATTATACAAGAGTACAGCATATTTAGAATCATCGTTTAATAGTCTAGAGCAATATAAGTCATAACTAATAACTGCATGTCATAACACACAACAAAATTAATAACCCCATTAATTATTACTAAACCACCACACTCCACAGCTCCCCAAACATCAGAGGATCATAACACGCTCAAATACCGAAAACCAATTTGCCATTCCGACCGCTTGCAAAAATACACCCACCATTTTATATGACGAGTGAATTAAGCAGTTTGGGCGTAATTAAAAAGGCATATTTATCCAATTATGCAAATGGGTAATCGAATGGACGTTTGCATACAAAGAGACCGGCCCAGGCGATTGGAAAAGTCGCCATTAACTCAACAATGGCGATATAAATGAATTACAGTGACCGGGCCGAAATATCATATACTGTAGTTTTATTGGGATAGATATATTTTATGAGGCTGGGGGTATTATTATTATTATTATTATTATTATTATTATTATTATATTTTTTTTTTCATTTTTTTTCTGGCGTTTAAAGGGGAGGTAGTCGCGTTTTCTGGACACCTTTCTCTCTCATATTTAGCATATTAGTTTTGTGATTTTATGACGTTCGTTCTACTAAATTGGCAATTTTGAGGCCTTTCGCACCATTTCTTAGTCAATATTAAGACCTTTCGTGCCATTTATATGCCGATTTTTTCCCTGGCGAGTGATAGCAAACCTATAATATAAGATGGAGACATATTTCTATAGAAAAATGTACAAATTTATTTTGAAAGGGGGTCTAGGGGGTGTTTTTTTAAGCTTGATGGAAGTCTAGCGATGAAACTAAAAAATAAATTACTAATTATATATAAAACAAGCACTACCCCCTTAACCCTTTGAGGATTATGGCGCGTTTTGGCATCATTAGACGGTTATATTCAGTTTTGGAAGGCCCTCTAGCAGTCAAAGGGGTAAAAACTCAATCATCCCTCTGACTCCCACAACTCAATCATCCCTCTGACTCCCACAACTCAATCATCCCTCTGACTCCCACAACTCAATCATCCCTCTGACTCTCACAACTCAATCATCCCTCTGACTCCCACAACTCAATCATCCCTCTGACTCTCACAACTCAATCATCCCTCTGACTCCCACAACTCAATCATCCCTCTGACTCTCACAACTCAATCATCCCTCTGACTCCCACAACTCAATCATCCCTCTGACTCCCACAACTCAATCATCCCTCTGACTCTCACAACTCAATCATCCCTCTGACTCCCACAACTCAATCATCCCTCTGACTCCCACAACTCAATCATCCCTCTGACTCCCACAACTCAATCATCCCTCTGACTCTCACAACTCAATCATCCCTCTGACTCCCACAACTCAATCATCCCTCTGACTCTCACAACTCAATCATCCCTCTGACTCCCACAACTCAATCATCCCTCTGACTCCCACAAGTGTTTCCTATAATAAATAAAATCGTCTATTGATAGCCAGAGTAACGCGTCCAGTTGAAGGGGCCCGGATTTCTCCATACAATGCTGGCTTGCTATCGCTCGCCAGGAAGATATCGACACCTGGATGGGGATAAACGTCTTAAAACAGTTGGCTGAATGGAGCCGAATGGATACAAGCCAGGGAAAGAGAGAAAATGAGAGAAAACGGTGACCCCTCTTAATATTCTCGAGTGTTGGCCTAGTTATTTGGAACAGACTAAAGTACAATCATTGGCCGTGCTTGGTGTTTTGTGAAGCATACAACTCCATCCCACACCTCCTTCAAACTAAACAAATACCCACCCACACCCTCTTCAAACTAAACAAATACCCACCCACACCCTCTTCAAGCTAAATTTGTACATTTTTTCTCATGTTACTTTACTCGTTCTCTCATTAATGTCACCATTTCTTTGTTCATTTATGTTATTTTCCCCTCTCTCTCTCTCTCTCTCTCTCTCTCTCTCTCTCTCTCTCCGATTGGCGAAACACACCACAACTCTGCTCATCTGCATATTATTGTTGTTGTTGTTGTTATCGAATGCCCCCCCCCCCCCTCCCAACCCCCACCACCCCACCCCTTGTCCCAGGATGTTGTGTTCCTTTAACTTGGTTACCGAGGGGGACGGAGGAAGGAGGGGGGGCAGATGGATGAGGAAATAAAGAGAGAGAGAGAGAGAGAGAGAGAGAGAGAGAGAGAGAGAGAGAGAGAGAGAGGAGGGGAGGATGGAGGGACGGGGAGAGAGGGAGACGGAGCTAAAGAAGAAAGGGAGGGAGGGAGGAGTTTAAAGAGGAGAGAAGGGAGGGGGAGGAGAGGAGAAAAAGGAGAGGAAGGGAGGAGAAGAAGAAGGGAGGAAGAAGGGAAAGAGAGGAGGAAGGAGAGGAAGAAAGGAGGGAGGGAGAGAGGGAAGGACAAGTACACTAGTCTATTAATATAAGCCAAACAAATACACTAGTTTATTAATATAAGCCAAACAAATACACTATAGTCTATTATTATAAGCCAAACAAATACACTAGTCTATTATTATAAGCCAAACAAATACACTATAGTCTATTAATATAAGCCAAACAAATACACTATAGTCTATTAATATAAGCCAAACAAATACACTATAGTCTATTAATATAAGCCAAACAAATACACTATAGTCTATTAATATAAGCCAAACAAATACACTATAGTCTATTAATATAAGCCAAACAAATACACTATAGTCTATTAATATAACCCAAACAAATACACTATAGTCTATTAATATAAGCCAAACAAATACACTAGTTTATTAATATAAGCCAAACAAATACACTATAGTCTATTATTATAAGCCAAACAAATACACTAGTCTATTATTATAAGCCAAACAAATACACTAGTCTATTATTATAAGCCAAACAAATACACTATAGTCTATTAATATAAGCCAAACAAATACACTATAGTCTATTATTATAAGCCAAACAAATACACTATAGTCTATTATTATAAGCCAAACAAATACACTATAGTCTATTAATATAACCCAAACAAATACACTATAGTCTATTATTATAAGCCAAACAAATACACTATAGTCTATTAATATAAGCCAAACAAATACACTATAGTCTATTAATATAAGCCAAACAAATACACTATAGTCTATTAATATAAGCCAAACAAATACACTATAGTCTATTAATATAAGCCAAACAAATACACTATAGTCTATTAATATAACCCAAACAAATACACTATAGTCTATTAATATAACCCAAACAAATACACTATAGTCTATTCGCTGTAAGTAGGCGAGAGATCATGAACTCTATCCTCTGTAACTCAAAAACGACTAGAATAATCAAGCTAATATTTTTACCATTTGGGAAGAGTCAGTCAAGGAATAGATGTGGAAATTTACAGCCAATTTGCTCTAGCCCTTTTTGAGTTACAGAGGATAGAGGTCATGAATTTTCGCCTACTTACAGCGAATAGACTATAGTCACACACACACACACACACACACACACACACACACACACACACACACACACACACACACACACACACACACACACACACACTCACACACACACACCATATAATACATTGTGGGTAGTCCAACAATAATTATTAACAAGTTCTCTCTCCCCACTTCGTATATCTCCCCGGAGTGGACCGCAAGGTATCTGAGGTACTAGCTTTTACATGTAACTCCTTTTATGTCTCATGTGTGTGTGTGTGTGTGTGTGTGTGTGTGTGTGTGTGTGTGTGTGTGTGTGTGTGAGGCTGTTTGTGTATGATTGCGTGTGTGTAAAGTGTGTGTGTATGTGTGTGTGTGTGTGTGTGTGTGTGTGTGTGTGTGTATGTGTGTGTGTGTGTGTGTGTGTGTGTGTGTGTGTGTATGTGTGTGTGTGTGTGTGTGTGTGTGTGTGTGTGTGTGTGTGTGTGTGTGTGTGTTTATCTGTATGTATGTATGTATGACTATATGTGTAGTGAACATTAACATATAAAGAGGGTGTTTACCTCCATAAAGGTCCATGCATTCCTTTGTCCATCATTTCCAGCCGGGGCCCCCGCCTCTTGTTGGGTTTTATCCAGTTTTACCTTAAGAGAGCTGGGGGGAGGGGGGGGGGGGGTTCTGGACCCCTTTCTCCCTCATGTTTAACCCCATTATTTTTGAAAATCTTAAGACGTTTACCCAATTAGTTTGACGATTTTAAGACCTTTGGTCTATTTTTTATGTCAATTTTAAGACCTTTGAATGCGTGCCATTCAAGAGGAACCGGCCTTCGGCCGTGGCATTTTTCTACAGATATATGCACAAATTTATCTCGAAGGAGGGTATTGGGGTATATTTTTTAAAGCTTGGTGGAGATCTATGGAGGAAACTTAAAACCAATTAAATAAATACACAGATTCCCCGAGAGAGAGAGAGAGAGAGAGAGAGAGAGAGAGAGAGAGAGAGCGAGAGAGAGAGAGAGAGCGAGAGAAGAGGATACACAGACCGCACAGACCTAACGATCCCTGGTGATGGGCTGGTCTATCAGAATGAGAGTTGAGCGTTCTCCGCCATACCCATAGCTTACTCTGACTGTTCCTTTTACTTAAATATTTTCTAGATCTCAAGTGACGGCGTCTTTTCCGTGGATTGACCTCCCTACTGCCAACCCTGGCAGATTGGGAGCCAAAGCGTCACATTTTTCCTTTGCCCCTCAACTTTCCCTTTATAATTGCTGAGGGGCACAGGGCCTTGGGTGGGGATTTTGTTTCCCGGGCGTTTCCGTACCCTCCTCAGCTCCCCGCCTTTGAGTGGCTTCGGTCACCTGGGCATTATTAGTGGTAAGCTGGGAGGGTTCTGTGGGGGCGCTCGGTTATGGCCTTGGCCTTGCTCGGGACCTTGGGGCTGCTCGGCCAGACAGCCTGAGGAACAGCAACAACAACAACAACCTAACGATCCCTACACCAAAGTCCAGCCTTACATAATATTAATAGTAGAAGACAATAATGGTGCCGGTAAAGCTGAAGGCTCCCCCCCCCCCCCCCCCGACTTCAACATGGGGAAAAAAAAAAAAAAAAAAAAAAAAAACACACACACACACACAGAGCTAAATAGATACCCAGATGGAGAACATTAATCCCTTGACGATTATGCCGCGTTTTGACAGTTTATTCTGGCTATCATTACATGAATTTGTATAGCTTAGGAAGGCTCTGTGGGAGTTAAAAGCGTAGACTAAGTTAAACCTTCCATGTACCCTTCCTAATCTGAATAAAGTCTTCTAGTAATAGCCAGAAAACAGAACAGAAATTCGAAATCGTATCTTGAAAGGGTTAATTAAAAACCTGGGAAATCACAGTAACGATTGTAGTAACACATATTAACTATAACTTCCTCAAGTAGCCTACACAGGAAAACACATAAATCACAGTAACGATTGTAGTAACACATATTAACTATAACTTCCTCAAGTAGCCTACACAGGAAAACACATAAATCACAGTAACGATTGCAGTAACACATATTAACTATAACTTCCTCAAGTAGCCTACACAGGAAAACACATAAATCACAGTAACGATTGCAGTAACACATATTAACTATAACTTCCTCAAGTAGCCTACACAGGAAAACACATAAATCACAGTAACGATTGCAGTAACACATATTAACTATAACTTCCTCAAGTAGCCTACACAGGAAAACACATAAATCACAGTAACGATTGCAGTAACACATATTAACTATAACTTCCTCAAGTAGCCTACACAGGAAAACACATAAATCACAGTAACGATTGCAGTAACACATATTAACTATAACTTCCTCAAGTAGCCTACACAGGAAAACACATAAATCACAGTAACGATTGCAGTAACACATATTAACTATAACTTCCTCAAGTAGCCTACACAGGAAAACACATAAATCACAGTAACGATTGCAGTAACACATATTAACTATAACTTCCTCAAGTAGCCTACACAGGAAAACACATAAATCACAGTAACGATTGCAGTAACACATATTAACTATAACTTCCTCAAGTAGCCTACACAGGAAAACACATAAATCACAGTAACGATTGCAGTAACACATATTAACTATAACTTCCTCAAGTAGCCTACACAGGAAAACACATAAATCACAGTAACGATTGCAGTAACACATATTAACTATAACTTCCTCAAGTAGCCTACACAGGAAAACACATAAATCACAGTAACGATTGCAGTAACACATATTAACTATAACTTCCTCAAGTAGCCTACACAGGAAAACACATAAATCACAGTAACGATTGCAGTAACACATATTAACTATAACTTCCTCAAGTAGCCTACACAGGAAAACACATAAATCACAGTAACGATTGCAGTAACACATATTAACTATAACTTCCTCAAGTAGCCTACACAGGAAAACACATAAATCACAGTAACGATTGCAGTAACACATATTAACTATAACTTCCTCAAGTAGCCTACACAGGAAAACACATAAATCACAGTAACGATTGCAGTAACACATATTAACTATAACTTCCTCAAGTAGCCTACACAGGAAAACACATAAATCACAGTAACGATTGCAGTAACACATATTAACTATAACTTCCTCAAGTAGCCTACACAGGAAAACACATAAATCACAGTAACGATTGCAGTAACACATATTAACTATAACTTCCTCAAGTAGCCTACACAGGAAAACACATAAATCACAGTAACGATTGCAGTAACACATATTAACTATAACTTCCTCAAGTAGCCTACACAGGAAAACACATAAATCACAGTAACGATTGTAGTAACACATATTAACTATAACTTCCTCAAGTAGCCTACACAGGAAAACACATAAATCACAGTAACGATTGCAGTAACACATATTAACTATAACTTCCTCAAGTAGCCTACACAGGAAAACACATAAATCACAGTAACGATTGCAGTAACACATATTAACTATAACTTCCTCAAGTAGCCTACACAGGAAAACACATAAATCACAGTAACGATTGCAGTAACACATATTAACTATAACTTCCTCAAGTAGCCTACACAGGAAAACACATAAATCACAGTTACGATTGCAGTAACACATATTAACTATAACTTCCTCAAGTAGCCTACACAGGAAAACACATAAATCACAGTAACGATTGCAGTAACACATATTAACTATAACTTCCTCAAGTAGCCTACACAGGAAAACACATAAATCACAGTAACGATTGTAGTAACACATATTAACTATAACTTCCTCAAGTAGCCTACACAGGAAAACACATAAAGTTAAATAAAACGATATAAAACGGGTATGACAAAAGTATATACTGTTATATCAATAGATAGATAGTTTATTTGGTCAATTCGTATACATACATTAATGTTTAATAATTTGTCTAGTTCAATGGGTATATTGGTAGTAATAATGCTATCAAATACCGGTATAAATTGAAGTCCATATAACCAATAAATTAACATACCCTATTAATGCCCATAATTGTTCACAAGCATACAAATATCTATCTATCTATTTATCTATTGTCGGACGCCGTGATCCCCGAAGGGATGGCCACGAACGTAACGGCCCCATGCACCTCTGTCCCCAGTCAGTCGACGTCCCTCCTCCCAACCAGCACCACCCTCATTCATATACTTCCTAACTCCATCCTTCCACCACTCAATCGGTCTACCTCTCCCTCTTTGGCCTTCCACCTCACTCTCGTACACTCTCTTAGTCATTCTCTCGCTTCCCGTATCCAGTTCAAATAATATCCCTTTCTGGCAATAGGCGGACAATACAAATTACAGTAATATTAATGTTTAGTAAAGATACCTTGCAATACAATGTAAAGCTCCTACTCACCCTAACGTCTATCTTGTCTGCTCGTCCAAGCCATATCTGCAATACAAGAAAGAAATATTAAGTTTGTTTCAGAACTTTCAGCAGATCATGCGTGGTGTGGTGGGTGGCGATGTCTGACACTAAATGTTCTATGTATAATGTGTGAGTGTAATAATAATAATAATAATAATAATAATAATAATAAAATAATAATCGTTAATGGTACTATCCATTCCCAATCATTATGGGTATGCTAAGGGTAATTAAAGTGTCCATGATAATCTACCCATACAGTATATATATATATATATATATAATTCTAGATAAACTAAAATAAACAACATCAAAAATCAACCAATAACAATCAATTTAAAATCAACAACAATCCAAGAACCAAAACAACAACAAAATACGAAGCCACAAACAAGGCACATTAATATGCCACAAAAATTCCACCTCCGCGCATAACAGTCCACACATAGAAAACGAGAGACCCAGGTAATTCCAAGGTGGTACACTAACATAAAATAGTCAAAAGTGCTTATACGCCGACATCTGTTCTCCGGTATCGGCAAATAAATAACGTAGGTAAAAAGAGAGAGTAGAGAGGCTTGACCCATAGTGGAACGCCGAATTTGGTAAGGGAAGGGTTTGGGTTTTAGCGGGTTGGAGAGTGTTGTTGTTTTTTTGTTTTTGTTATCATTAAACCATTATTTATTATTATTATTGTTCTTTTCCCTCTCTCTCGTCACTTACAAACCGCTAACACACGACCGTAAAACTCTAGAACACAACACCACCTACCGTACAAGTACCTATCTATCTATCTATATCTATCTATATACCTATCTATCTATCTATATCTATCTATATACCTATCTATCTATCTATATCTATCTATATACCTAGCTATTGATCTATCTGTCTATCTATCTATCTATTTATATATATCTATCTCTATATCTCTCTCTCTATCTATATCTATCTATCTATATATCTCTATCTATATATATCTAGCTATCTCTATCTATCTATCTCTCTCTCTCTCCATCGTCACTTACAAACCGCTAACCCACAATAATAACCTTAAAACTCTATAACAACACAACACACACACATTATTAACACACAGCCCGTAGCCTAGTAGGTAGCGCTCTCGTCTCACACACGAGGGGTCGGGGGTTCAATCCCCCGCCGGGCGGAGACAAATTGGGCTTGTCTCCTTTCATGTGTTAGCCTCAGTTCACCTAGCTGTAAATAGGTACCTGGAATAAGTGGACGACGTTGTGACGTCCCATCTGGGGTTGGCAAAAATGGTACAAGGCGAGATGGGTATCATATGGTTCACCTAAGCCTTCGGGCGAGACGGTACCGTCTATAGTGAGAATGGTACCATACAGATCCACCCTAAGCCTTCGTTTCCGATGTCGCCAATTGGCTAAAAATACAGACTACACACACATCCACAGCCATTCCAACGATACATATAACACCTACACATATAGGAGGCGGGAAATAACGAGCATGCTCACTCCCGCAATACAACTAGAGTAAGTACAACTAGAGTAAGTACACCATTGTAAACATGTGTGTGTGTGTGTGTGGGGGGGGGGGGGGTAAAAGTGTGTAGAGGCTTGCAAACACTGGCTCTCTCTCTCCTCTTCTTCCTCCCGCTGAGAGAGAGAGAGAAGAGAGTGAGTGTAAGATTGAGTGAGTGAGAGTGCGAAAGAGAGCGAGAGCGAGAGAGAGTGTGAAAGTGAGTGAGTGAAAGATTGAGTGAGTGAGTGCGAAAGAGAGCGAGAGCAAGAGAGAGAAGTGAGTGAGTGAGTGAGTGAGTGAGTGAGTGAGTGAGAGAGAGAGAGAGAGAGAGAGAGAGAGAGAGAGAGAGAGAGAGAGAGAGAGAGCCCAGAGCCCATAATAGGTATCAATTAAGGCCGTTTTGTTAATAAAGGCGTTATCTCCGGACTCACAATACACCCGCCTCATAGATATACGATTAAGTCCATTCACAGGTCGCACAACAAACCCTCAATTATCTATTCTGACCCTGAGACCCGCCACTCACTCAGGCTCGGCGCTATTTTCCACGCCTAGTTTTATAATTATTATTATTATAAGAATTATTAACCCCTACTGTACCGGAGGATACAGTAATAAAAGTTCCCCCCAGTCCCAAGCAATGTGGCCAAAATGGCAAGATAAAACAACCTCCCACCTCAAAAGATGAAGGAATACTGGCTCTCCCAGCCTGCAGAGGGTTGGATATAAGCTGAGAAGTGTTGCCAACTCGAGAGCAGTGCTCAAACGGTTGTGGTACTAGGCACTGCCTGATACTGGCAATTACAAGAAAAGTACATTACTGACGGCTCTCTGCCGTCGCTGGTACAGAAGGGGTTAAGAAAGTTTTCGGAGCAATGGGAAGTATGTGGAAGGTGAGAAATCTCGGAATGAAACTTAAAAGTGCAATGTATCAAGGATTTGTTGTGCCAACAGTGATGTATGGGGCTGAGACATGGGCTCTGAAGGCAAAGGAGAGAAGAAAGCTGGATGTGATGGAGATGAGCTGCCTGAGAAGTATGTGTGGAGTTACTCGTAGAGACAGATTGAGGAATGAAGAGATACGTAGGAGAGTGGGGCAGCAGGAACATTTGTCGGCCAGAGTGGACAGAAGGGTGCTGAGCTGGTATGGTCATGTTGAATGAATGGAAGATGAAAGGCTTACAAAGAGAATGTGTGAGTCAGATACAAGGGGAGGTAGAGGGGCAGGAAGATTCCCATTGAGATGGAGAGACTGTAAGACAAGCTTGGGATGATAGAGGAATGACTATAGATCAGGCAAGAGAAGTGGTAATAAACAGGAATGAATGGAGAATGCTTGTGAATAGATGAGTGAACAACTGAACACGTGGTCATTTGGGAGAGGGGGCCGGGCGCAAGTTGGACTAGATAATAGTCCATCAGGTGCCTGGCCCGGGGAGACGGTTTATATGAAGGGTGCGCCGGGAAGTGTGGTGGGCGGGCTTGTGGTTTCGCCTTCGCTGCATGTCTGCCTGCTGAGACCAGAACCTCTCCGGGTGGTCGAGGGCCGAGGGAG
Organism: Lithodes maja; assembly: GCA_037953745.1. Lineage (NCBI taxonomy): Eukaryota > Metazoa > Arthropoda > Malacostraca > Decapoda > Lithodidae > Lithodes > Lithodes maja. The sequence goes on from JBAKBP010023068.1 coordinate 23,771, forward strand.
TGCTGGAGGGACCTTGGTGACCCTGGTCTCTGGGTCTTCTCCTGGGTGACCTACATGTGTGTGAATTTTTATTTTGTTTTTGTGTATTCATTGTTTTCTGTTGTGTTGTCCCTATTCGGGCTCTGTCTTGAGTCAGCCACCCCAAGAAAAAAAAATAAAAAAATAAACAAAATAAAAAGGAAAAGTGGGGAATGGGCCTGAGTAAATACATACAAGAGTATTCGCCTCATTAGTTTGGGTGATGTATACTGATTCGCCCCCTTAGTTTGGTAATTATAAGCCGATTTACCCCACTAGTTTGGCTATTATAAGCCAGTTCACCCCATCCAGGTCTCGATTGTATCCTGGCTACTACTACTACTACAATTACTACTACTAGTGGGGGGGGGGGGGTTAAGGAGTCGGGGGGGGGGGGGTTAAGGAGTCTGGGGAGATCCTTCTTTTCAGCTTGCAGAGATGTATGGGCCAGACAGAAAAAAAAATGGCTAAAAAAAAAAAAAAATTTTTTTATCAAACCTCTGCTGAGCCATATAGTGATGAGGTCATGAGGGTGACCAACAAACCACCAATTATGTGTTCATTCAGCTTCACAAAGACCTTTCACACCCGCCGTATCGCTATTTCCGTAACTTTATTATGGGGTATTCGGTCTCTATCACGCCTCCTTCTTCGCTTATTCGCGCTCTCCTGTTCTTTCTCTCACTCTCCCTCTCTCTCTCTCTCTTTTACTCATTCTCACTCAGTCAGCCACTCACTCATTCTCTATCACTCACTCACTCTCTCTCTCTTTTACTCGTTCTCACTCAGTCAGCCACTCACTCAGTATCTCTCTCTCTCTCTCTTACTCATTCTCACTCAGTCAGCCACTGACTCATTCTCTATCACTCACTCACTCACTATCTCTCGCTCCTCGTCTATTCCATTCCTTTCTTTTATTTTCTCCCCCTCCCTCTCCCTCTCCCTCTCCTCCCTCCTTCTCTCCCATATATAATTTCATCTCTTCCATTTTTCCTTGTCCATCTCATTCCGTTCTCCTTATCATCCCTCCCTCCCTCCCTCCCTCCCTCTTCACCATCCCCATCCCTGTTCCACTTGTTACGACTGGGGTTCAAATATATCAGGGCTCTTATTCATTGGACTAGTAATGGCATAAATGTTACAACGGAAAGCGCTAGCTCCAACCTCTGAAGTATATTCCCAGTGAACAAAGAACACAAATACTCTACAGAGTTCTATATGCAATAATAGGCTATCAAACTCTCAATAAATGTGCGTCTACTCTAGGCTTAATGTTATGTGAAAACAGCCTATTACTACCTATAACCGAAGGTGCTTGGTTATGGTATGCAAAGTAAGGTGGTAAGAGAAGTTACAGCTTACGTTACTTTAATCAATAAATGTCAGGCACTCCTGCATGAAAGAAAGTGCACTAAAGTCCTTCAACACTAACAAGGAATCTTCTTTAAATGTTAGATGCTATAAAGATGCTCGTATCGGAAATGGAACCCAAAAAGGCAGGCAGCGGAACAATGCTCGTGCAGGCTATGCACACAAAAAGGCAGAATATATAATGCCGTCGGAGCCAAGAATATCCTAAACACTACAACACTAATAATAATCGCCACGACAATACAGTATTCCTATCAACAAAAAGAGCCTAAGTCGTTTGTGTCTCAATACATCAAACTAGGCTGCGAAATGCTTGTGTAATCATAAATGGGTATGCATAAAAAGAGTAATTAGGTTAATATACTTAATGTCTACTGTGACTGATAAAGTCTAGCTAGAGTCAATGATACGAGATACTGGTGCGCATGGCATGCTGCATAGCCTAGTGCAAATCTCAAGTCTGTGCGTCAAATATTACGTTATAATGAAGGGTAGCTCTCTTGAGAAACCTTAATACCGAAGTATTAAGCGTTCTCCTGGCGTACCTCAAAGACAAACAATCGAGACTAGAACAGTGCAGAATGGTATAGGCAAAAACCCTCATTCGTGCATGCTCTACTCTCAATGGCACACAGACTAGAATTTACTCAATCAACTCCAGTTCTCAGGTATGTCGTGCCGCTTTTAACTGAAGCCAGCACTCATAGGAAACAATACCTTAGAATATCAGACTCCTAGTCTAGCATTATCTAATCCAGCAGAACACTAATAACTAAAGGAAGCAGTACTAAACAATATAAATGCCAACCAATGCTTCGTGATCCACTTATCTTAACAACTAACATACATAGGTTATATCAGACCTTAACGCACAATACAACTGGCCAGCATGAAGCTGATTTTGCAGAGTTAACCAGAGGGGGTATAATATTAATAAAAGGTGGTGAAAGATATGGAAAATGAGAGAGATAGGCAGAGGAAAAGATTCTCAGGTACGGAGCGGGGACAGATAGCAAGGGAAAAAAGATGGGTGCGTTCTAGAAACCAGATCTAAGGGAGAGAGTGGCGAGGAACTGTATATATACTTGCACTAGCTCGAGCCGCATGGGAAAAAAGCGGTTACAAGTCATCTAACCACTAGCAAGAGCTTGCAGCATGGTAAGGGCCTCTCTCCACCAACCCCCGCGAGGCAGCCAGCCGTGACGTCATCAAGCGGGACAAAAAACACTGCGCGCCCCCTCTCACTCTGTTCTACTCTCTCTCTCTCTCCCAGATCCCATCATTACTAGTTAATGATAAAACATATACTTTACAATTAAATATATAAAGCCTTGACATGGGCGAAAACAAAGAGCCTTTCTGGACTGCCCATGACACGAGCTTTCATATGAAATAAAGCACACTCTAATACATAAACTGTAGCCCCATCCACTGCCCTGGCGATCCTAGTGAGTCACTGTAGGACAAGCCATGCAGTTCTAACGGAGTGGTCAACGTCACACCCCCCCCAAGATTTTTCTCAGAGGCCCCAAGGCTCACAAAAATCTGATGGTTAGAACCCATGCTGTATCTCCACTTCCCATCACCCAGCGGCAGTAAAATATATGGCACAGTTCTTCAACAAAACATATTTTTCAAAATTATAACCCTCCCAACACAATAGGTTAAATTATATGTAGTTATGCTCCTCAAGAGCGAGCTTCTCTAGCCCAGCATTCTGAGAGGAGTGCAACTCAGAATTACTGCTATAACATACTGAAAAAATTCAACTATCAAAGAAAGTTTTTTATTTGATTTTTTTATGTTTATAATTTGTTTATTTCGGCTGCAGTATAGGGGCAAGCCTAGTTTTTTTTTTTTTTTTTCTTCTATACCAAACGCTCAACTCCTGCTTTACGACCCAATACGCTGGGCTACAACCGCGAGCCAACAAGCACCAAGCGCAAAATACTATTCAAACTAAAGCAGGAGGCTGCCCGTGTGTCAATCTACCCAGGATCATATACCCTTGAACGACCATCTGCAACCACGTTGTCACAACCGGCAATATGGCGTATGTCCAGGTTATATACCAATAACCTTAGTGACCACCTGGTCAGCCTCATATTCCGATTGTGAAACTGGTCCAAGAACTTGAGAGGGTGATGATCTGGGTAAACTACAACGACCGGACCATAGGCTGGAACATAGACCTCGAAATGCCCCAGCGCAAGCACAACCGCCAGCAGCTCCTCCTCGACAACAGAGCAGCTCCCCTGGGCCGAATTGTACTTCTCCGAGCAGAAACTAACAGGATGCTCCAGCCCATCATCGTCCTTTTCCACAAGGACGGCACCAGCCCCCACACCACTAGCCTCCGTTGCTAGTTGGAAAGGTAGGCTAAAGTCAGGGGCCCTGAGGATCGGGTGAGTGCACAACAGGTGTTTTACTTCTCTAAACACCTTCTCACAATCAGGCGCCCATTTGAACTTCTTATCCTTCCAGTTATCCTCCACCTGAGCTTGACTGTCCCGTTCTCCTTCTCCACCTTGACTGCTAAACATCATCACAGGCACAGTGAGAGGCTCAGGGGGGTGCCTCCCATACTCCTTCATGGGATTAACAGGACATAACTGATTGCGCTTCCGTCTGTCTGGAGTGGCTACCAAGTAAACCAGGTCCGATAGCTCCTCCACCACCCTATAAGGACCAGTGTACTTCGCGGATAAGGGGTGACCTACAAGGGGCAGTAGAATCAACACCTCCTGACCCACGTGAAACTCCCTGAGTTCAACCTTGAGGTCGTACCTGTCCTTCCTGAGGGCCTGAGAGCTAGTCAAATTACGGCCAGCCAACTCCAGACTGCGCAACATCCGTTCTCGACTGTTGAGGACACACTTGAGCATAGAACAAGGTTTTTCTGCGCCCTCCCATACTTCTTCAACCATATGGAGAGGCCCTCTGACACGGTGTCCAAAGACGAGCTCATTAGGGCTGAATCCCAAACTCTCCCCAGGTACCTCCCACACAGCAAACAAAACACATGGCAGGCCAAGATCCCAATCCCTCCCACTCTCAAAGCAACAACAATGAAGCACAGATTTCAAGGCTGAGTGCCATCGCTCTAACACACCCTGGCTCTCCGGATGATACGCAGATGACACAACCCCAACAATCCCATGCTGCGGCATTGCTTGTACAAAGAGGCTAGAAGTGAAGTTGGGTCCCCGGACTGACTGAATCTCCTGCGGGCAACCATACCGGGAAAAATACACTAGCAAGCTTCGGACCACCGTCTTCGCCGACCCATTTCTCATAGGGTACGCGTCAGGGTACCTTGTTGCTACATCTCCCGACTGTGCATCACTGTCCTCCTTCAACTCTTTCGTCTTTTTAAGCCCATCCTCTGCCCCTTCAGGAACAGTTACTGGGTCTTCTCCAGACTCGAAATGTGGTCCTAATAATGAGTCCCCGAGAAGGTCCGTTGACACTAAACTCTCAACCGCATCAACTTTCAACCCCTTCTCGGTACCCTTCCTCCGCTGATCTAAAGATTGTTGACCAGAATGTGACTCCCTGGATGCAGGATCTCAAAGGAGTACAAAGGAGTACAAAGGAAATCAAGCAACAACAGATCTAGTGACCCTTCTAGGCTGCTTGTCCTCCAAAACACTGAGGATCAAGTGTCCAAACAGTGGTTTAGAGTGGGTAAGGGAACATTGGAAAGGGAACTACTGCCCTGCCACTAACGTGGCAGGACTAGGAAGTTAGTAGGGGACATAGGGGTTAGTAACTGAGGGGAGGATAAAGTTATTCATTTACAAACGCAGTCAGTCGCGGGTTTGATGCGAGATATTTGTCTAGGCGGAATTTAAATGAATCAACGGTGCTGCAGTCTATAACGTTTCGGGGAAGCCCATTCCACAAGTTGACAACTCGATTGAAGAAGAAATTCTTAGATTCGTGCGAGTTAAAAGATTTACCAATAATTTTGCAACCGTTTCCCCGTGTGTAATTAGATTGGTCGATAGTGAAGTACTTACTACAGTTCATATTGTCGATGCCTTTGATGATTTTGAACACTTGAATTAAGTCGCCTCTTAATCTGCGCTGGGTTAAAGGAAATAGATTTAATTCTCTAAGACGCTCTTCGTATGGTTTGTTCTTTAGGCTAGGTATCATTTTGGTAACTCTACGTTGAACTCGTTCTAGCTTGTTTATATCTTTTTGGTAATAAGGGCACCAGGATTGAACGCAGTATTCCAGAAGAGGGCGGACTAAGGAATTGTAAAGGGTTAGGATAACTTCTTTGGATTTATGCTCAAATGACCTGCCTATAAAGCCAATTATTTTGTTTGCCTTCTTAACAACTTCTGAACATTGTTGACTCGGTTTTAGGTTACTCGATATTGTTACTCCCAGATCAGTTTCTCTGTTTACATTCTTAAGCTGAGTGCCATTCATCGAATAGTTTGCTTTCTCATTTAGGTATCCGACATGTAGTACTTTACATTTATCCGCATTGAAACTCATTTGCCAAATTTGGGCCCAACATGACAATTTATCTAGATTGTGTTGCATATCGTCAACTTGTTCTTTTGAGAGTACGCTATTTGCAATTTTTGTATCGTCAGCAAATTTTGAGATTGTGCAGGTGAGACCCTCATCTATGTCGTTGATGTAAATTAGAAAGAGAATTGGTCCTAGTACCGATCCCTGGGGTACCCCGCTACTTACATTGGTCCATTTAGATGCCTTACCGTTTATGACTACTCTTTGCTTTCTGTTGTTGAGCCAATTTTCTATCCATTTCAACACACCGTCTTGTATTCCATGCGCTTTTAGTTTTAGCAGTAAACGTTTGTGGGGAACTTTGTCAAAGGCCTTTTGAAAATCAAGGTATATAATATCTACAGCTTTACTCTCATCGTAGAGGTTGAGGATATCGTGGAAGAAGTCTAAGAGGTTTGTTAAACAGGAACGTTTTTTACGAAAGCCGTGTTGAGTATCTTTAAGTATGTTATTTTCCTCTAAGTGATTTACGAGTCTGTCTCGTATGACCGTTTCTAGCATTTTACATACAACTGAGGTTAAGCTAATTGGACGATAGTTACTGGGTAGGGATTTGCTGCCTTTTTTGAATATCGGTGTTACGTTGGCTAGCTTCCACTGATCAGGCATAGTTCCAGACTGCAAGGATTTATTGAATAGTAATGTCAGTGGTTTGGAGAGCTCATTCTTAGCTTCCTTTAGAACTCTAGGCGAGATTGTATCAGGTCCTGGCGTTTTATTTACTTTGAGTTTATCTAAACAATTCAATACTTCTCTCTCTGTAACGGTGATATTGCTTAGAACATCTGAATTATCAATCTGAATCGGCGATGGTGTAGGGATATCACTGAGGTCTTCGGTTGTAAAAACTGATGCAAAGAAGGCATTGAGGGCATTACTCATTTGTACTTCGTCTTTGGTGTATTCTCCTTTTTCATCGACTAACGGTCCAACAGTTGAAGTAACTACTTTTTTCTTTCTGATATAACTATAGAATTCTTTCGGGTTTGTTTTACTTTGATTCGCAATATGTAACTCTAAGGTCTTTTTACTTTGCTTAATTAATTTTTTGGCTTTGCGTCGTAGCTCTACAAATTTCACCCGTTCTTCGTCATTTTGTGAGGATTTTAATCTATCATTAGCAAATTTTTTAGCAAGCAGGCAGTTTGAAATATCTTTATTCCACCATTTGGGCTTATTATTATGGCCTGGACGCCGTATTTTCGATGGTATGCAGTCTTGCACTGCTTTTAGGTAAGTGGTTTCGAATAACTTCCAAGATGTATTTATGTCGTTATTGTTAATTAAAAAGCTCCAGTCAGTTTCTTTAAACATAGCTCTAAGTTTATGGAAGTTTGCTTTCTTGAAATTAGGGACTTTTTCGATGCTACTATTTGGTTCGTTACTAGTAAACTTTAAAGTGAAAGTTATCGTACGATGGTCGCTGTTACTGAATTCATCACCAACATTCAAATTCTCTATCAATTCTTCTTTTGTTGCAAGTACAATGTCAAGAACGTTATTACCACGGGTCGGTGTTCGAACAAATTGATAAAGCGAACTCTCTTGCAAGTTCGTATACAAGTCATGTCCGGAGTGTGAAGTAAGAGTATCGCCCCACTTGGTCACAGGTAAATTAAAGTCGCCAAAAATTACGGTATCTTGTGAGTTACTTACATCTGCAATTTGTTCGTAAATTTCTCGGTCAGTTTGCACTGATTGAGCTGGAGGTCTGTATATTAACGCAAGTATTATTTTTGTACCTTTATTATTCTTTATTAGCACAAAAGATGTGTCGACGTTCACAATTTGAGGTTTTGACACGAGGGTCGGGTTAAGACTTTCTTTGATATAAAATAAAACGCCACCTCCATTTTTATTTATTCGGCTGTTCTCAAACATTACATAACCGGGAAGTGAATACTCTGCTAAAAAGTCTCTATCTTCTGTATTGAGCCAAGATTCTGTTATGCCAATCACATCATAATTTTCTGTAAACACTAGTTCCTCTAAATCTGAAAATTTATTGCGTATGCTACGAGCGTTTGCATAGAAAACCTTTAAAGTTGCGGTTTTAGAACTCGCAGAACGTTCTTTCATCGAATTTTTGGTTCTGGTCGGATCTACATTTACATTCATGGCTGTCCTCGGTCCTCGGTCGTTATCCCTGACGGTTTTGAATTTGGGTCGTGTTGGTGGAGATTTATCCAAATTCGCGGTTCTTGACGGATTAGTATTTAATTCCTTTGTAGGTTGCCGTCCTCGCTGTCTTCGGTCCTCCTTCCTGGTTGTCCTGTGACAACACACGCCATAGGCTGCACCGGACACTTCTCAACCCACTCCTGCTCCTCCCTACTCACGTCGGCCGGCTTCTCGGCAACGACCAAGGGTGGAGCCTCAGAAGTAGGTCCCGCAAAGTCGTTGCCGAGAAGGAGGTCGACGCCCCCAACAGGTAACTTCTCCACAATTCCTACATCCAGGTCCCGAGTCACACCATCAACTTCCACCTTCATTCTTACAAGCGGGTATGACCTTGTTGCATTAACTCCCTGAACCACAACCACCCGCGCCGTATTGACAGGTTTACTAGTGAAATTTCTCAACAGTGTTTGCGATGCCCCAGTGTCACGCAAAATTCTCACCTCATGTCTTCTACCCCCCCACTCCACACAACCGAGTCCCTGTGGTCACTAAAGGCATCACGGACAGGGAATAAGCCTTCCGGATCCTTCTGCCCTGGCAGTGTATTTACCTCGGAAGAAATGCCTCTAACAAACTCCGATGTCCTCTTGAACACTCCAATGCCGTGAGCAAAAGACACGGCTGCCGGAGGAGGTCGACTAGGGCACTCATTTGCCTTATGACCCTCCTGGTGGCAACTAAAACACATAAATTTCGGTTTCGGCTTATACTGTGATGTAAAAGGCCCCTGACTTTTCACATACGGTGTGGTGTAAGGTTTGGAATCAGTTTTAGTTTCATGGCTCTTCTGTTTAAATGTGTCATTGTTACGGGGAGTACAAAGGAAGGAGTACAAAGGAAATCAAGCAACAACAGATCCAGTGACCCTTCTAGGTTGCTTGTCCTCCAAAACACTGAGGATCAAGTGTCCAAACAGTGGTTTAGAGTGGGTAAGGGAACATTGGAAAGGGAATTACTGCCCTGGAACTAATGTCCGTGGCAGGATTAGGAAGTTAGTAGGGGACAGATGGGTTAGTAACTGAGGGGGAGGATAACGGTCCTTAGCACTTACATCATACTTCTGTGAGGACCCGCAACCCCGAATCAACGACAGCCGTCGATCAGCCATTTCTGCTGCTTCGACTAGAGTTCTTGGGTTTTTCTCCTTCAAGTTCAAAGTTAGATCACCGCCCGTGCTCTTAAAGAACTGCTCCAACATCATTAACTGCTTAATTTCATCAAATGTTGTGACCTTCTCAGATCGGAGCCAGTTCCCCATAGCATCGGACAAGTCCCGGGCGTGTTCCAAAAAGGTGCTATCTCTTCCCTTAGTTACACCCCGGAACTTCAAACGGTACGTTTCTGGTTGCAATTCGTAAGCCCTCAGGACAGCCTCCTTGAGATCCTCGTACACAATACATAACTCCAAAGGTAACGCATCGTAGGCTTTAAGACCCTTGCCTATTAATCTAGAGGATACAAGTGCTGCCCATTTATTCTCTGGCCACTGGTGTTCCTGGCACTTCTTCTCAAAGCGTGTGAAAAATTCTGTTACACCACTCTCATCAAACACCGGAACCAGTTTCAATAAGTGCGAGAGAGATTGATCATGAACACGGTTACCAGCCCCAAGTCGCTGTCCCGTTGCCTCTACTCGCGACTTCTCTACGTCCATGTCGGCACAGTACCTAGTCGACTCTAAGTCAGCTTGGATTTTTGCTAGCTCTATGTGCTGCTGACTGATAGTTTTTCTCTCTTCTATCTTGGCTCTCTCATCTATCTTGGCTAATTCTATTTGCTGCTGATGCTGAAGCTTAGCTAATTCGAGCTTAAACAATAATTCTGGAGATAACCCTTGAGGAGGTGAAGGTGCTACAATGTTTGAAATTACCGGTGGTCCCCCCAGGGGCAACCCACCCTGCCAGTCACCACCCAACTGCGGAAGCGTACCCGGGGTCGGCAAACTACTGGGATGGCTGGGAGTCGAGTGTAGGGGAAGCATGGCCGAAGGGCTCTGAGCACTCAACCCATCTCGCTCACCAGTCACCCTGCCCAGTATACACGTTATCAAGTTATCCCTGGTCATGCTGCTAGTAACCGCATGACCGATAGCTGTGGCCAAGCATTGAAGACCGTACCGCTCCATACCCTCCAACCGCTCGGCAGTAACAGGCCATTGCAAAAATATCCTAGCATCCTCCTCACAGTTCACCTGATTAACCATATCATCATACTGCTGTTCCTCAGTTTCGACATTACGTACTGTGTCTCCATTCTCCTCTGATCCGGTATAAGACATGATGCTCACAAAAATGTCCCACCTCAATATTCAGAAAAGAAGTACCCCAAACTCTTATACCTCAATATACACACACAAATTCTCGGAAATACTCAAGGGCTATACTATGTTGCAAAAAAAAATTATTCTTGCTGATTCCCGCAAAATATTCCCCAAAACAACAAATGTTCCCTGCTAATAAATGTAGGTTCACCAAATCCTAGGTAAGGTCGCCATTTGTTACGACTGGGGTTCAAATATATCAGGGCTCTTATTCATTGGACTAGTAATGGCATAAATGTTACAACGGAAAGCGCTAGCTCCAACCTCTGAAGTATATTCCCAGTGAACAAAGAACACAAATACTCTACAGAGTTCTATATGCAATAATAGGCTATCAAACTCTCAATAAATGTGCGTCTACTCTAGGCTTAATGTTATGTGAAAACAGCCTATTACTACCTATAACCGAAGGTGCTTGGTTATGGTATGCAAAGTAAGGTGGTAAGAGAAGTTACAGCTTACGTTACTTTAATCAATAAATGTCAGGCACTCCTGCATGAAAGAAAGTGCACTAAAGTCCTTCAACACTAACAAGGAATCTTCTTTAAATGTTAGATGCTATAAAGATGCTCGTATCGGAAATGGAACCCAAAAAGGCAGGCAGCGGAACAATGCTCGTGCAGGCTATGCACACAAAAAGGCAGAATATATAATGCCGTCGAAGCCAAGAATATCCTAAACACTACAACACTAATAATAATCGCCACGACAATACAGTATTCCTATCAACAAAAAGAGCCTAAGTCGTTTGTGTCTCAATACATCAAACTAGGCTGCGAAATGCTTGTGTAATCATAAATGGGTATGCATAAAAAGAGTAATTAGGTTAATATACTTAATGTCTACTGTGACTGATAAAGTCTAGCTAGAGTCAATGATACGAGATACTGGTGCGCATGGCATGCTGCATAGCCTAGTGCAAATCTCAAGTCTGTGCGTCAAATATTACGTTATAATGAAGGGTAGCTCTCTTGAGAAACCTTAATACCGAAGTATTAAGCGTTCTCCTGGCGTACCTCAAAGACAAACAATCGAGACTAGAACAGTGCAGAATGGTATAGGCAAAAAACCCTCATTCGTGCATGCTCTACTCTCAATGGCACACAGACTAGAATTTACTCAATCAACTCCAGTTCTCAGGTATGTCGTGCCGCTTTTAACTGAAGCCAGCACTCATAGGAAACAATACCTTAGAATATCAGACTCCTAGTCTAGCATTATCTAATCCAGCAGAACACTAATAACTAAAGGAAGCAGTACTAAACAATATAAATGCCAACCAATGCTTCGTGATCCACTTATCTTAACAACTAACATACATAGGTTATATCAGACCTTAACGCACAATACAACTGGCCAGCATGAAGCTGATTTTGCAGAGTTAACCAGAGGGGGTATAATATTAATAAAAGGTGGTGAAAGATATGGAAAATGAGAGAGATAGGCAGAGGAAAAGATTCTCAGGTACGGAGCGGGGACAGATAGCAAGGGAAAAAAGATGGGTGCGTTCTAGAAACCAGATCTAAGGGAGAGAGTGGCGAGGAACTGTATATATACTCGCACTAGCTCGAGCCGCGTGGGAAAAAAGCGGTTACAAGTCATCTAACCACTAGCAAGAGCTTGCAGCATGGTAAGGGCCTCTCTCCACCAACCCCCGCGAGGCAGCCAGCCGTGACGTCATCAAGCGGGACAAAAAACACTGCGCGCCCCCTCTCACTCTGTTCTACTCTCTCTCTCTCTCCCAGATCCCATCATTACTAGTTAATGATAAAACATATACTTTACAATTAAATATATAAAGCCTTGACATGGGCGAAAACAAAGAGCCTTTCTGGACTGCCCATGACACGAGCTTTCATATGATATAAAGCACACTCTAATACATAAACTGTAGCCCCATCCACTGCCCTGGCGATCCTAGTGAGTCACTGTAGGGCAAGCCATGCGGTTCTAACGGAGTGGTCAACGTCACACACTCTCCACCCTCCCATCCTCCCCTACCACCCCCAACCCCCCAATTCCTCTCCCCACCCCCATTTACTCCCCAATCTTTACTCTTCCCCACCTCTGTCCACCTCCATTCATCCCTCCTCCACAGCCACCCTCCACCATTCATCCTTCCTCCCTCCTAACCCCCATCCCCATCCATTCCCCTCCTATCCCCCCACCACCATCCCTCCTTCCTCCGTCCTACCCCCCCCCCCCCCAATCAGATCACCGCCGCGTATAATATTAGCGAGAGGTGAATGGAGCGACCCCTCCCCCCCACCCCCCTCCCCCTGGATTGGCTTAAACTAGGAGCAGCGGCAGTAATCACATAGAGTCCCCCCTAGCCCCCCGACCCCACCCCCCCCACCACACCCACAATCAACCAGTAATTACCCGTGACAGCACCACAATGAGAGAGAGAGAGAGAGAGAGAGAGAGAGAGAGAGAGAGAGAGAGAGAGAGAGAGAGGGGGGGGGGGGTTGAGATTGAGAAGGATGAAGCAATTTCTGATGGTAATGATAATAATGATGATAATAATAATAATAATAATAATAATAATAATAATAATAATAATGATGATGAGGAGGATAATAATGTTGAAAATAGGAAAGATACAATCGCATCTTAGGTTATCCCCAGGTATCTCATCTTAGGTTATCCCCAGGAGACCCGGTAGGATGATGGCAGGGAACCAGCTGGGATCGAACCCGCGCTACCGGAGCCAAAAAGTACATTGACCCAGTGCGCTCGGCCACTGTGACCGTGTGTGTATGTGCATGTGTTTTGTTTGTTTCGTCCTCCAGTAGTAATCTGTTCAATACCTGCGCGTTACCTTTTCATTCATTCGATAAATGGATTTAACTCTTAGTCATGTACAGTCGAGGTTAATAAGTGTTGTCAGATATTTCACAAAGTTTCGGACACTGACTAATACTCTGAGGGATAAGCACTTTTCCCAGTAACTATAAAGATACCAATAACACTTGTTGAGCGAAGACCACTGGCATCTATGACAACACTTAATACCCCCGCTTGTACTTAACCTTTAAGGGGAGATCTCCACTTGAGGGTTTTTTTTCTTGACCCCTTTCTCCCTCATGTTTAGCCCCATTGCTGTTATATTATAAAACGTTTGCCCCATTAGTTTAGCGATTTTAAGAACTTTCACCCCATATTAAGACCTTTCGTGCCATTCAGGTGTCGATTTTATCCTGGCGAGCGATAGCGAGCCTGTAATTTAAGAGGAACCGGCCTTCGGCCGGGACATTTTTCTACCGAAAAATTTACACATTTATCTTGAAAGGGACTCAAGGGGGTGTAATTTTAAGCTTGATGGAGGTCTAGGGAACAAACTAAATACCTCCCCTTAATACCCCCGCTTGTACTTAACCTTTAACTGTCTTGATGGTGTAAT